>VWZI01020861.1:125011-165027 GCA_013396835.1 Psilopogon haemacephalus | reverse complement strand
ATTTTTCACACAAATTTTCCAATTAGCTCAAACCAACACAGTCACGTTTTCTGACTTTAACTTTTCCCAGAGACCTTAACTCTCCAGATCTACAGAAACTCCACTGGGTGGGACTACTGATTCTGATAGTACTTTGAAGAAACATGCCATTTCTCCTTTTCCCAGATGGGGAATAAAGTTAGGAAAAAAACTGTGCACAGGATTTGCATTGAAAACTGAAGACAAGTTTTTAAGGATCACCACTTAAAAGCTGAATTTCATAGCAGCTTTATTTGGGAAGACAGAAAACATTTTAGGTTTGGGTGCTAAGGTTACCATGTAGTATTCAAATACTTTAGGACTCTCGTCAAGCTCATTGTTAGCTCTCCAAAGCAAGTGTTATGCTGTGCTAAATGTAAAGCCTTTAAAAGGTTTCCTTTTGATGAAGTCTTTCAAAATGGGTATCTCAAGCAATCCACGAGATTCGTAAGTCAGATGAATTTCATGGTAGAGATAGATATAACATGGCTTTTGTAAGGCTTCCCCTTAGACCAACACTAGAAAAAATTACACAAGCTCTCATAGGAGGATACTGAATTTTGTGGTTTTATATTTTTCTTCCCTTTTTTTTTTTTTTATTTTAAAGTATTATTTTTCCAAATTTGCNTTTTTTTTTTTTAATTGAAAGCATTTTTTTTCCAAATTTGCCCTAGTATTTTTTAATTTCCCTGGATTGCTGTGACTGGTTAGCCTTGTTGCCAAGATCTAGAAGTCTGAAAATATGAATTTATTTCATTATGATAGAGGATATCTTTGTTGTTGGCATGGGAGTTTTAGCCTTCAGAGAATATTCAGGGTCTGACAGTGCAAAGACTGCATTGAAAAGCAAAAGCAAGTCCTGAAGAATAATGTATTTTTAAAAAATAAATGCACATAAAATTTCAGACTAATTTGACTATGCACTGCAGAATCTTCTAGTTTCAGAATTTGCAGGACAAAATACTCAGGTTTCCCTGTTTCATCATACATCCCAAGTATTCACAAATCTGTAAAAGCTGAGCAACAGGAACATTGTTTGTAATGCATATATTTTCTTCCTTCCTCTCTCTGAGTACTCCTTCTCATTTAATTAGATAATTAAAGGTCAGAAATTTCAAGTAATGGGAAAAGAAATGAGCCTGGTACACTAAGTCAAGGTACTTGTCTCCTAAGACTGTCCTTTGAGTGTAATTACTGATGACAAATAGGCTGAACAGAATATTTCTTCTTTCTAATGATCAGGTTTTAAAAATTTTGTTCAGCAAATCCATGCAAAGCTGTATATTACAATATCACCTCTCTGTTGCATTGTTTGAAATTCTGAGTGTGGGTGGACACATCAAAATTACTACAGGTTCCAATGGTGATTCTTCATTTCCTCTTCCTGGAGGAAGTCCCATATCTCTGGGACTTTTTTTCATACTTCTCTATGCAGTAGAAATTCTGTGAGCATTCAAAGGTTTGATTCGTGTTCCGCAGTATTCAAATGGAAAGTGGAAAATGTGCAGGTGATTAGAATGCAGCAGTGTCAGCAGTCAGTATGCCAAGCCTACATTCAGCTGAAAGCTGGCTAGTTCGACAAATAGCCTGTCATAGGTCACCTCTGCTCTGAGCAGATCTATGCTGTGTGTAAGTGCAATCACATAGCCGTTATCACCAGGAAAACTTTTTCATTTTCTTCATGAGGAGATCAAATGCTCATTAGCATGTGACTGTTTCATCATCATCTAGAAGATCATCAAGTAGCTACACACAATTGAAAATACAGCAATTTATACTCCTCTTTCCTGTTGGTAAAGTAGGCATACAAAGCAGTCTTGATGCAAGGGACGGAGCTCTCTGTAGGAATTCCTTTGTTAGACTTTGCTCAGAATACTGAGGGACCGGTGCAAGGATGTTTTGAGTTTACTGGAACAAAAGCTATGGGTACAGGGTGCCACTGAGCTGGTGGAAAACGGTTGCTAGGGCACAGATAGATACTGCTGAAGGTCTAAAGAGACAAAACTTGGCAGATGTTTTTGTTAGAGATAATGAGTGTCTAGGAGTCAAGTAAAAAGAATGTAAGCTTTGCTCAAATACGCATTTGCATCTCGATAAGCTGTTACTAGCCAATAGCTTAATATACACAACTGTACCAACCAATTACTATATGACATAATGTAAAAGGCTTTGGGTTTTAGAGTATATAAATTAGTGCTTTGCACGCAATAAACGCACACCTTACTTGTATCAAGTAGAGCCCCATCTCCCATCGCTGTCAGCTCTCTTCAGCAGGTCTGAAGACAGTAGCATGTTTTCTGTGGTGGTGAATTACCAGTATCACTCTAATCAATTTGGTCAGCTTTCTAGGAAGCAGCTACATTATAATCTCATAGATCTCATATAAGAACTCTTAGTAACTGGACATCATTTATTATTTGAATTGTCCCAGATGTAAAACATTTCTCTGTCTTACAGACTGATGTCACATTATAGCTAGTGTCAACAGTGAGAGTACTGAGTCATTTAATTTAATGATCATCTCTTCACAGAATTTTTATCTTTTGTATCTCCTCTTACAAATATACCTTTTTCAGTCTATGTCTTTCCTGCTGTGTTATTTCAGGAACAAATAATTAAGCGTTATGCTTCTGTGACACTTCTGTAGCTGTTTTGTGATTCTTTGAAATGTGGGTGTAAGAAATCAGGGGGCTTGTAGGTTGGGTGGTGTGTTTTTGTTTTTGGGGGGTTTTTTGGGGTTTTTTTGGGGGTTTTTTTGGTTTTTTTTTTTGTGATTGTCTCACAAGCCCTGAGGTGTCTATGTACCTGACCCGAAGGCAGAATCAAATAATTAAATTAATATCTTATCATAACTGTGACTAGTTATAACAGCTATTGCTGGGGCAGAGAAGAGAATACCAATCATAGTTTCACTAGTGATTTGAAAAATTCATCAGCTGAACATTTCAGATTAGCCGTTCTCATAACGTGAAGCAATAACAAATACCCAAAATATTACATATGTGGTATAAATGCCACTACATTTCTCACAACACCTACTAAGGCAACAAAACCTTGTTATTCAGGCAGGTATTCTGAATCTTACTAGAGGCAGTTAACTTGCCCATCATTCTGAATTGGTATTTCTGCCTAATGTGTAATGTTTTCATTTTTATACGTGTACATATGTACTTGCGTTTGCTAGAGAGTTCCACAGTAATATTCCATTACTAAATGGAAGATAACAATAGTCTGAATGAGTGTGCAGTTTGTCTTATATCAGCAAAGCCTTTGCATGTTAGGGCTTTCCATCTATGAAGCATCATGAAGAGAGCTACCACATCTTCTCTGGGAAATTGGTACAACTGAGCTCCTGTCATAAGCACCCATCCCCCTGCAGCCTGACGGACACACAGATGGAATCAGAGGTCTCTCTGCATATGCAGGTTCACAACCTCATTTCAATCATGGCGATATGGTGGGATAGTGCACATGGCAGGAGTGCTGCTGTAGCTGATACAGGCTTTTTAGAGGCACAAGCCAAGAAAGCAAGGAGGAGTTTATGTGGATGGTGCCCTGCCTTGGGAGGGGTTGTGAGCCAGCTGAGAGTCTTCAGGTCAGGATCAGAGTACACATAAACATATGAGCTACTTTGTAGGATGTCTGCTGCATGTTGTCTGACCAAAGAGTGAAAGTACATGAGGCCACTTCAAACACCTGCAAGAAGTCCCACATTGGTGGGTCCTGCTTTTCGGAGGAGTTCAGACACCAATGTAATTACTGGAAGGATAATGAAGCAGGGCACAGACAACGTAGGCAGTCTCTGGAGTGTATTGATGATAACTTCCTGACAGGTGATCAAGGAATAACACGAAAATATCCGTTGACTGTCAGATGATATCCTTTTGTGCCGTTCCACCTCAAGCACACATTAGTCATCATTGTTATTCTGTCTATGACTGCTCCTGCTAGAGGCATCTCTGTTCAGGTATTGGATTTAACCTGGGAACACGTTTCTTGGCATGGTGCCTCTAAGTGCTATAGCTCTAACACACATAAAACTATACTCTTACAGGTTTTCCTTTGTATCCACTCATGGTTTCTTCCTGTCACACAGCCTTTCACCCAAAACAAATGGTAGTTTGTCTCATCACTTAAGTGATTACCTTGGCTTTCTATGTAAATTCAGTTCTCAGCTTCCCATGATGAGTTCCCTGCTGAGAAGGTCTGTAAGGAGTGGAGTGAAATCTTGCTTCAATTGTTTTCATGAAGGTATCAAGAAAGAGAAGCAAATGTACAATGAGTGATGGCAATTTTGCTTCATCAGGCTTTCTTATGCTTCTTCTGTAGTAACATAGATTGAAAAATGCTTTAGTTAAACAGAAAGAAATATCCTTTTTCAATTCAAATAATTTTTTTGTAACTATGTGCACTTAATTTACCTCTTTTTGATTTCTATGTAATAGTTGCTGCACATATTAGGAGAAACCAGTTTCTAGTGGATTTAGCAATAATTCACAAGATTCTCCAACTGAAATATCTACATGGAAAGCAGAGTTCTGTCTTATGTTGCTTGTATAAACAAAGATACAATTGGTTATGCACATTTCATTACAAAGCTCTACTCTGTTTTACATAGAACAGATACAATCTATAAAAAAACCCCAGTGTTTATTTTTTTATTATTATTATTATTAAAAATCCTGTATCTCCATCCGAGAACTGTATTTCCATTTCAGCCAGTCTCTACTGCTTATTTGAGTTTAAAGGCTGGATGTGTATCCTGCATTGTAAGCTGAATAACATGTCAAGTGTGGAAATAAGGATTCTCCCCTGTGTGCCGTTAAAATGAGGATACTGAATTACAGTGCTAAGTGAAGACATTGCCTGGCTTGCCAGTATGCTTCCTGTAATACCTGTCAGATCCTGTGACTGCAAGTTGGAAACTACACCCTCTGAGGTCTCCAATCAGCCAACACACACCACTGGTTTTGGCACAATCCTACTATATTATCTGTTATACTTGGAGAAATAGTTATCTTTCGTATTTTAAAAGGAAAAAAGCCTTCCACAAACACCAAAACTGAAGTTTAGGAGGCTTTTAAGTAGGACAGGTAAAGACTGTGAGAGGAAAGATGTGCAGAAGAACAAGAGTAAGGCCAACAAGAGTGATATTGTGGTGGGAATCTATTACAGACCACCCAATCAAGATGAAGATGTAGATGAATTTTTTTATAAGCACTTGAGAGAAGTCTCACAATCCCTACCCCTTACTTCTTGTGGAAGACTTCAACTTCCCAGATATATGTTGGAAATACAATACAGCAGGGAGAGAACAGCCTTGGAAGTTCCTGGAGTGTGTGGAGGATAACTTTCTGGCACAACTGGTGAGGGAGCCAACCAGGGAAGGAGCCCTCCTGGACCTGCTTCTTGTGAACAGGGAAGAACTCATGGGGGAAGTAAAGGTTGGAGACCATCTGGGGCACAATGATCATGAGATTATTGAGTTCTCTACCCTCAAGGAAACAAGGAGAGGGCTTAGCAAAACTGCCACCTTGAACTTGTGGAGGGCAGACCTTGGCCTGTTCAGGAGACTGATTGACAAGTCCCTTGGGAGACCACCCTGAAGGATATAGGAGTACAGGAAGGCAGGAGTACAGGAGGGAAGTCTGCAAGGCACAGGGGCAGGCTGTCCCTGCGTGCTGAAAAATGAGTTGTTGGGAAGGCATCCAGCCTGGCTGAATAGGGACCTTTGCCTGGACCTAAAGAACAGGAGAGTCTATGGCCTTTGGAAGAGGGGAGAGGCCTCTCATGAGGACTACAAAGACGTAATGAAGCTATGCAGGAAGAAGATTAGAAGAGCCAAAACACAGCAAGAGCTCAACAGAGCTACAGCCATTAAGGATAATAAGAAATGTTTCTATAAATTCATTAACAACAGAAAGAGGACTGGGGAAAATCTGCATCCTTCATTGGGTAAACATAGTGACTAAGAATGAGGAGAAGGCTGAAATACTTAATGCCTACTTTGCCTCAAGTCTTTAGCACTGAAACCAGCAGTGTCCTCAACACTCGGCCTCATGAACTAGGAGTCAGGAAGGAGAATCAGAATGAGGTCATCACAATAAATGAGGAAGTGGTCAGAGATCTGCTAAGCCACTTAGACCCACAAAAGTCTATGGGGCTGGATGAGCTACACCCAGGGGTGCTGGCAGATGTGCTTGCTGAGCCATTCTCCCTTATTTTCCTGAAGTCCTGGCTAGCTGGGGAGGTGCCGATGGACTAGAGGGTAGGAAATGTGACAACTATCTACAAGAATGGAAGAAAGGAGGATCCAGTCTGACTTTGGTGCCAAGGAAGGTCATGGAGAAGGTCATATAGAGGACAACCAGGGGACCAGGCCCAGTCAGCATGGGTCCTGCATGATGAACCTGATCTCCTTCTATGAGAAGATGACCCAAGTATTGGATGAGGGAAAGGCTGTGGATATTGTCTACACAGACTTTCCTAAAGCCTTTGACACTTTTCCCCACAGAACTCTCATGGACAAACTGCTCATGGCTTGAGCATGCACAGCTCTGTTGGATAAAGCACTGGCTGGATCAAAGGGCCCAAAGGGTGGTGGTCGACGGAGTTAAATCCAGCTGGCAAACAGTGACAAGTGGTGTCCCTCAGAGCTCAGTGTTTAACACCTTTATTGATGACCTTGACAAAGATATAGAGTGTGTCATCAGTAAGTCTGCAGGTGACACCAAATTGAGTGGCAGTGTTGATCTGCAGGAGGGTAGGGAGGCTCTACAGAGGGACTTTCATAGATTGGTTCAATGGGCCATTATTAATGGCATGAGCTTCAATAAGTCCAAATGCCAAGTCCTGCACTTGGGCCACAACACCCCCAAGCAATGCTACAGGCTTGAGGAAGTGTGCCTGGAGAGCTGTCTGGCAGAAAGGGACCTGAGTGTTGTAACAGACAAACAACTCAATATGAGCAAGCTGTGTGCCCAGGTGCCCAAGAAAGCCAATGACACTCTGGCTTGTATTAGAAATGCTGTGTCCAGCAGGGATAGTGAGGTGACTGTCCCCTTGTACTTAGCTCTGGTGAGGCCACACCTCAAATACTGTGTTCAGTTTTGGGCACCTTATTACAAGAGGGATGTGGAAGTTCTGGAGTGAGTGCAGAGGAGGGCAACAAAGCTGTTGAAGGGCCTGGAGAAGAAATCTTATGAGGAGCAGCTGAGGGAGCTGGAGCTGACTAGTTTGGAGAAGAGAAGGCTGAGGGGAGACCTCATTGCTGTCTACAGCTACTGGGAAGGATGTTGTGGAGAGGCTGCTGGTGGTCTCTTCTCACAGGTAAATAGTGTTAGAACAAGAGGGGATGGCCTCAAGTTGCAACTGGCTAGGTTTAGACTGGACACTCAGACATATTTTTTCATGAAAAGAGTGGTCAGGCATTGGAATGGGCTGCCCAGGGAGGTAATTGAGTTGCCAAACCTGGATGTGTTTAAAAGTTGGTTGGATGTGGTACTTGAGGATATAGTTTAAGAGCGAACTTCATAGAGTAGGGATATCAGTTGGACTTGGTGATCCTGAGGGTCTTTTCCAACCAGAATATTTCCTTGGTTCTGTGAAGATTTCAGGCTCTAAACTCTAGTTAGTTTTATGACTAAAGAAGGGCACGGGAGGCTCTGTTCTACCTGTCGCTGCTAGAGCAAACACATTGTCTTAATTATCTTGTTTTGATACCTCATTTATTTGGACTTCCATTCCATGAAATTATTACAGCAAGTTTTAATTTCTGTGAAGTTGGTTCAGAGAAATGTGCTTTGGAGTGTGCTTGTTGGGTTCAGTGTTTGATGAAAGAAGACAAGGTTTGATGAAAATGTCTTTAACTCCTCTCTCAGGGACTCTGTGGTGAGGTGGACTGATGTAGATGGCTGCACTGATAGCATTGTCCAGGTTTGCAAAAGGCCCACAGAAGGTCTGCATTATTCTGGTTTATGGAAAAATGGATTCATATTACTTGTGTCAGCAGCACAGACAAATCTTTGAGGAGCTTCTGGTAGACAGCAACAGGAATCTGCCCAGGGATCTCAGCTATTCAGTGAGAATTAATCATCTTCCTCATCTTCCTTCAGCAAAGGCAAGAGTAATAATAATGAAACAGGAGCACAGTAATAAGGAAGACTTCTTTCCTCCTCACTTTTAAAGTGCGTATATAATGGTATATAATGGTGTGGGACTGTCTGTGATTTCCAAGCCTATGTTCAGACACCCCTACATCAGGGTTTTAACTGCAAGTCTAAGATCCATCTTGCCTCCCTCTATGCAGTTCTGCATGAGATCCTGCAAGTCATCCCCCGAGATGTGCAATACAATCTTTGCCAGTGGAGCTAGAATTAAGCATGCCTGAGAATCCATTGTGGAGCATTCCAATCTCCAGTAAGCAAAAGATCAAAACACCAGCAAGAAAAATTACTTCTTTTGAGCCTGTATTTTTATTTCCTTCACTGAGGGGTATGGGTATGTAATTTTAAGTTATATGAAATGAGTTGAAACAGCAGGTCTTTTAGGCAATCTCTAAAAGCCTTTTTCAAAAAAACCCCAAAACCCAGATAACCCCAAAACCAAACCAACAAACCAACCAAACAAAAAAAATCCCAATCAACCCCCCCAAAACATTTAAGAGAGTCTAATTGTGAGTCCTGATTCACAAAACTAGGAGTCCTAAACCTATTGAGGAAAGTTGTGAGGCAAAGCATCTGGGTCCTACCTTCTTTTACATTGATGAACAGCCAAGCAGCATCACGATGGTGTATACCATGGCACCATCTGCCCTCTATATGTCCTAGCCTCCTCTGAGGGAACTGAGCACAGGGAATCAGTGTGCTTTGGTGGGCTCCCAGCATTCACCCCAGGAGATGGTACAGAGCAGTGTGTGCAGACACAGGAGCCCATTTGTCACTTGCATGCCTGGATAAAATTTGTCTGTTGTCTGTGTGAAAGTATCTCATTGGTTTCAGAAGAAGAAAATTTTCCATTCATAGAGATACTACACTTGTATTACTGCTTGATCTTCCTTCATTTACTTGCTTTGTAACACTTTTCTTTTGGTATGGTTAATGAACATAAAAATAATTGTATCTGTGTTGATTCAACTTCTACAAAGCACTCAAGTCAGCTTCAGTAGCTGAAAATACAGCTGTTTCTCTTCAAATACAGAAGGTATCATAGTAGATAAGTCAAATTCGGTCTGAACAGGCAATCATAGACTAAATCTTCACTAGCTTAAGAATATATCTTAGAGATTTATAATACCACAGTGAATACTCTTCTGTACTCTCAATGTGTAATGACTTACACATATGCCAACTACTTACTATTAATAATATAGACATAGAAAATCCCAGTCAGTGAAGTACAAAACATGCTGCTGAACACACTTTTCATCAGTGCTGTGGGATCACCAAACAGAAAGGAAAGAAAAAGAATAAAATGGTTTTGCTTGTCTGTAACTCCATATATTTGCATTCATCCAGTGTGCCTGCTTTGACATTTTTTATTCCTTTTTAAAAATTTTGAATGTAGTAGGTTTCTCGTGTGGAGTCATTAGCATGATGTAAGACAAGCACAGATAAACAGAATTTGCCTGTGTTTAGTATGGACAACTTCTCAGTTACTTTCAGCCTACTCTTCACATTGGGAGCATTACCGTGTGGGAGCATTATCAAGCTTAACTGCTTTTCAACACTTGTCAGAATATTTTGTGGCTTACAAGCACAGAATTATGGAATCACAGAATACATCTGGTTGGAAGAGACCTTCAAGACCATCTCATCCAACATTTGTCCTAGCACTGAAGGTTTAATGCTAAACCACATGCCTAAGAAAAAAGTCCACAGACCATTTGAACACCTTCAGGGATGGTGTAATGGTTAGATATGATTGCGAGATGGTATTTTGAAAATTAATACAATTTATTCATTTTGTTATTCAGAAACTTGCTACCAACCAGTATTTTTAATAAGAACCACTTCTTTGCACAATCATGAAAACTTTATACAGAGGGAGATAAACAGGGGATCTGGAATACTTACGAAACACAACTAGCAACAATACAACAAATATTAAACTTGAAACTGGGAAGAGATTCTTAGTTTCCTTGTGCATCTTGCCCACCAGAGGATTCGAGAGGCCCCTTTCTGCTGCTAGACAGAAGTTATTCAGACTCACTTAAGAATTTACAGAATTTTGCTAAAGATTTGCTAAGAGGCTTTTGAGTGTTTACTCACAAAGTAGACCCTCCAGATTTCCAGGGCTGCATTAGAGTATCAGATAGTACCCAAAGTATGTGGAGGGGTTGCTGTCAGTGGTTTCAAAGCTGTTAGAGAATTTGGGGTTTCCCCAGGCCCTTTCCTCAGGAAGCTGGGATTCTAGTACAGTTCTGACCAGGCTCCTCTTGACTCCTGACAGCTGGAAACTTGCGGAGGGGTAGGCAGGATGCAAGGAGGTAGTAGCACACAGAAGACATCAAGGCAGAAGAAGCCATGGGAGTAGCAGCCCTTCTGTTACCTCCTCCTCCCTTTTACTCACACAGCCCAAGTCTAATGGGCCTTTGGACATAAATTAGCCAATCAGAATGGCACTCTGCCATGCCTGACTGTATTAGGTGAAACCAGGGCTTTGGTTTTCCTTTCCCGTGGTTGCTTTCCCCAGCACAGAAGAGGGCAAGCAGGGGAACATATCTGGGCAAGCCAGGACATGTTCAGGCCTGTTTAGACCCACCATGACAAATAGTGTCCCCACCACTGCCCTAGGCAGACTGCCTTAATGTCTGAGAACCCTTTCAGCAAAGAAATATTTCCTGGTACCCATCCTAAACATGCCCTGGTGCTCAAGGCTCTTCATGAGCCTTGCTGGCCTTCCTGGGACATTCTCCAGCACTTCAATGTCCTTCCTATAGGGGCCCAAGACTTGGTGTCTAAAGGCCTCATTTTACATTCCAGTTCTGCTGTGGGCCTCATAACTGGCTTCCTTCATAAAGACAACAGCTATTGTCTGTCCACCTGTATTTACCTGGGTTGTATGTCCTCTGGGGACTTGCTATGTATGAATCACACCTATTACAGTCAACCCAAAGACAGCAACTAACTTGAGCACTGACAAACCAGAAAAAGTAGAGTAAAGACTGAATATGACAGAAATTTTACACAAGTCCATTCAGTGCCTCATCTGCCACTGTAACAGAAGCAATCGCTGTGGTGTACTGCCGTGTGGATGGGGTTACAAGGAGAGCTGCCTCAGGAGGACATGCATAAATTCTCCATCATAGGGGAAAGTTATCTGAGTATTTTGGAGCTCAATTCTTTGCTTGACAAAATGTTTGGAGAAAGGAAGTAGCTGCTTCCTTTCTCCTTTCTTCCTGGTAGTCTGGAAAGCTACAAGCTTCAGACTGGGATTTAAGTACAAACGCATCCTTTTGTTTTTGTAGTTTGTTATCCAAATCCTTTCCACAACTAGAAAATCTCACTTCAACGACACAGATATGTTCCCTATTATGCCATTATACAGTTATTTACTGTAATCATGTGAGACACAATCTATCAAAGATTTTAAGGTTTCTAAATTCAATTTCACAGCAACATAAAAGAAGGTCCCCTACTACTCCACCACCACAGCAGTTTACAACACATACATGAGATGGAGAATATTCACAGGGGATGTCAATGTACCCTACCATGCACCAGAGCACATCAGGACTTGAAAAGAGCTAGTGCAGCTGTGTTCGGGGATCTTGCTTGCCTGTGGCTTGACATTATGAAAACTGAATTAATTTTGGGTTGTGCCTGGGCTCATTAGATCACCACTGATTATTTCAGGTGCAGCCACACCTTGATAAGTTTATAAACTTCCTGTTTCTGAGGTTGGACACTGTCTATTCAGCAGCACATATTAGAAGTAAGTGGAAAACCATTGCTGAAATCAGATGTAGGAAGAAATAACCATTTCTCTTCTTGGTCAAAGAAAGGAGACACACTGAAGTAAAATCTCACTGTTATTATACCAATGACAGATAAGACAGGCTGAAACGATAAACTGCATTTTATAAGACTTTTTAGTGTACAGTTCCCTCAGGAGCCATTAGTTACAGCACTTTTCTTCAGAAATCTGTTTGTGCTGTCATCTTTCCACTAGAAAATTTATGGTAATATTACTTAACCATAGATACACTGGCCTGGGAATACTTAATAGGAGAGGCAGAAGCTGAGTAACAGTAATGCAACTTTTGGGCACGATCAGTTTCTTCTCCTTTAATGAGAAGACATGCTTCATTAATATGCAGAGATACGTTGATTTTATGAGGGAAGTGTTCAACAAAAATGGAATGCTAATATAAATAGCCCCAGCTAGGGTATTTTCTGCAAGAAAATTTACCCTGCCCTACACATTGCCATAAAGACCTTCTTTTTCAGGCCCCAGCTTGCTCATGCCAGTATTTTAGCTAAGGGTGTGTCTCCAGGGAATACTCCTGTTGTGCTAATGTATTTCTAAACATAATATTCTTTCACCTTTACTAATTGTAGAAACTAATAGTGTGCTGTTCACAAACCAAAAGCTTGTGTTGGTTTACATGAAGGAATAAGGAATAAATGACACTTCAGGGGCATGCAAATACCTTATACGATGCAAGACAGTCCACTGAGAAATTTCAGCTCAGCATAGACAGATATGGAAACTGTGCCTAGCTTGCCCCTTTCCATTTTAATTCTTCTCTTATTTCTTCAGCAACTGTAATGACTAAAATAAAATTAAGTAACTTGGAGGCTTGATCTAGAGGGAAAGATATATTTGTGACACTAATCTATAACTAATTTCTTATTGAATACAAGACATACCTGGTTACACTTTATAATACTAGCATAGGCTTCTTTGCAGCAGGTCATTAACATTATGGCTTATGCTAACTTAATGGCCTGCAAAAATCCATAGTATTAACTCATAAAATATTCCAAATCATTCTCAGTCAATGGTTTGCTAAGTTTGCTGAAATTTGGTTTGAATTTTTCACCTGTGGTTTAATCCAATCCCACAACATTCCCCCTATCATCCTAAACTTTTAACAATACTTTAAAAAATAATTACTACCTTGATGGATTTATTTTATTATATGCACATGATTTCAGAATAACCTAGTAAGTTGTCCACCAACAAAAACAGGCCTTCACTGTTCATTTGTCTTAGGGCAAGTGTGGGCCTAAGTTCCCTGCCACTGAACTCTGACAATCTTATTTTTAATGTTTTGTTTAAACTGTCAAATGATTGAGAAAGAAATTATTTTGACTATTGCTTCCAAGCTGTTGCTCAACAATACGTGCAAGATCCTGTACTGCAAGTCCTAGTATGGATGCTTTTTGTTCTAACTCCACATTGAAAACCTGGTTAACTTAAAACAAAAAGTGCTTGAGTACAGAGTGAAGCAGTTGCTCTTAATAAATATTAAGTAATACATGACTGATTAGAATGGCCCCATTATCCTTGCTCATTGACCATACTGAATTGCTCATCACATGTTCCTTCCTCTGTAAATCTGTGCTCTTATACAGTCCACATACCTCTCTGATTGCCAGGATGAGAGCAAGGAAGAGGATGGCTTCCTGCCATGTGACATCAAGTAGCCATCAAAATGATGAAGTGAATTTTTATTATTTTTTTACATCAGAGAAGACCTCACAAAACTTGGTGTCCAATTTTAAATACAAAATATTTTTCAGAAGTATAAAATTTGGCCCTGTACTCAGCTCTGGTGAGGCTGCAGCTTGAGTACTGTGTTCAATTTTGGGTTCTGTAGTACTAGAGAGATGCTGAGATGCTGGAGTTGGTCCACAGTATGGCAAAGAATTTGGTGAGAGATTGGAAGAACAAGTCCTAAGAGGAGCGTCTGAGTGGGCTGGCGTTGTTTAGTGTGGAGAAGGCTGAGAGATCTTATTGTGTTCTAGAACTACCTGAAAGTAGATTGCAGTGAGGTAGTAGTATTAAGTGATAGAACAAGAGGAAATGGCCTGGAGTTGTATCCATGAAGGTTTGCATTGGATATTAGGATACGTTTCTTTACTGAATGGTCAGGCATTAGAACAAACATAGGGAAATGGCAGAGCCACCATCTCTGGAGGTGTTTTAAAAAAGTGTATATGTGACACTTCAGGACATGGTTTAGCAGTCATAAGCTCCTTTTTATCAGTAAACAGAAAGTTAAAAAAAAAACCATCGCACACTTCCTCACTTTTCAATAGAATTAACTAAATATCCCCTAAGAATTACACAAAACCACATCAGAACAAGAAAAAGTATGAATGCCAAAAATCCTTTTCAAACCTTTCTTCGCTCAGCTAAATTTGTAAATATTATTTTCCATTAGTCATGCTCAAGCTCTGAATCAAGCTTCTGAGCACTGAAGAGAGAAGAAAATTATTCTTTTTTTCAGCAATATGCAAGGACATGAGGGAGGTGGGAAGTAAGATGGGGAAGCTTATAGCAGGAATATGAAATTAGAGATCTGAGTAGAGAAGAAATTAAATCAAAACCAGTCTGCTCTTAATTTGTGTCAACTGCCAGATAACAACCATGCCCTCTATAACTCATGGAATTGGAGTCCATCCAGCATGCTTTTCCTTATCCTAAGTTCTAAAACTATATTGTACCTTGTGGGAAGAAGCACCAAGAATGATTATTTTCTCTCTTGCCTTTTTATCCACCATTAAGGCCAAGGTTAATGGAGAGAAGGCTACTTTAAAAAAACAAAAAACAAAAAAACCAAACCAAAACAGAACAATCCAAACCAAAACCAATCAAAACCCCTACAAACTCAAAACTAACCAACCAACCAACCAAAACCCTTCCTGTAGCTGTCCTGAAAAGCTTTTTGTGAATGGGAGAAAAATGTGGTTACTTGGCCACAAAACAATTCCGAAATACTGGATTTGGTTCTGCTGATGTGACATGAACAGATGAAATTAGTGTCATGAATAGATGAAATTAGTGTCTTGGATATAATTGTGAGGGTGGATAGCCAAACTATTATGACTGGCCCTTCCTGAATAAAGCCAAACTGTTTCACAAATAAAGAAAAACCCGGAACAATTGCAGTCTATTCTTACCTAATGAATGAAACAGGAGCAATTTTATGTTTTATATGCTTGGAAAAATTATGTGTTACTCTTTCAACTTCATGAAGTTTTCCCAACAAACCCTTAGTGTGAAAATGCTGTTTCATTTTTTCAGGTAAATATTTTAAGTTCTGATGTGAAATGGAAAATAATCCTTAGTGAAAATAGTTTTAAAAGAGGTAGTTATCATTTTGATGTGTGCTTTGGTGCAGATGTTATTGGAGTAATTTCTCTGAAAAGAAATGGTATAAACGGTACCTTGCATAGGTATCTGCCACAATATTAGAACATAAATAATATCAGATTTGAAACAAAATTAATATTATAACTGGATGATTGCCTATCAGAACAAAACCAAGATTAAGGTGACATGACTGCTTTTATGGCATTCTGACACCAGGTAGTTTCAGTGGTGTCTTTAAATATCACTGACGTTGTTTAACTGGCTAAAAATCACTTTTACAAAATCTTACCTCTCAGCTCATTAATTTCAGGTTGCTGAATGAGCATTTGCTACTTAATATATTACTGAGTGGCAACATAAGACTTCAAAACAGTTGTAATAGCAAAATGTCAGGCTAACTGCCTGGCATCTGTGGCAAACTGCTTTGCTTGGGCTTCCTGATCATCATAGAAGTCTGATAGCTAGGAATCTGTTCCTGAAATGGGGCACCTTGATACAGACTGTAGCCTGTGTTTCATGACTTTTGCAATATGTATGGCTTTTACAAACTGATAATGGAGACATTAATGAGTCCTCCAGGCTTAAAAAGAAAATCCCTAGAGATGAAGAAATAATGACTGGGTAAACAACAGCTGGCATCAAAACCTGGAACTTATTTCTTAGCTGCACTATGTTAGTTTCTGTCCACTACACATCTGCAATTATTTGGGCTCTCTTGATTGTGTCAAATGTGGGAAAAATATTTTAGTGCTCATTCCTGTGCATTGGTGCCCCTTTTAGACCACCTCTTGAAAATACTTCAGATTGTCTGTACTGACGTAATGCTCAGCAAAAAATAGAAGAGTTTGTCTACCAAGACGCAGGCATTTCAAAGGAGTAGGTGCTTGTATTAACAGTGTGTTTACAGTTTCTTGTGAGAGTGCAATTGTGTCTCTTTGATTACATGCAGTTGTGATGGGAAAAAAACCCCAATTCACTACTTGTTAATGCCTTGTAAGTTTTGGGAAATGTAGGTCTAACACTGATGAAGTGCATTTCACTAACCATGAAAAAAGAACTTCCTTGCAGAAAACCTTATGTCACAAGTCATTTAATCAGATACATGAAGACCTGGTGTTATTGTTTTGTATTACGAAGCACAATCAAATTGTAACATTCATTTGAGGGAAAAACGTAAACTTCCTTTCTCAGGAAAACTTACTCTTGGTTTTACAAGAAAGCAGGCCCCCTTACACTGCCAAATACATACTTACATGATGCAAAAACATAGTGGCTATTTATCTGACCCATTAAGAGGGACTCCTGGTTGATATAAAAGAGACAAATCTATTAATGGTTAGCAGACATGTGGCAGAGTCATCAGGTCATCTTTTGCCTCATCCCAGTCTCTTCAAACAGCAGCACCGGTGGTCTGCAGCATAACTGCTAATCACTGCACAAAAGCAAAATTGACAAGCATCTATGTTAGTGTCTGCTTCATGTTTACAAGTTCCAAATAATTTCAATGCCAGAAGTGCTGGGGACCTTAGCTGGAGGTAGTGCTTTTGCTGTAACAGCTTAATTATGTGAGATCCCTTGAACTTGGAAGAAATTGTTTTAATTATTGTGGATCAAGAAATAATTGATCTTTTCTCCTGTGTAAAGGCCAAGAGAGAGTAACTTCTGGAGCGCAGCTGATAAGTCTGCATTATGAACTTGATTATCTGAGCTAGTGAAATATGCTGTATACATCTGATCATATTTAAGAACACATTTAGCCCTCTGGAAAGACGCTTCCTTTTCAGATGCCCATTATCCTGTGCAAGCCTCTGAAAGTAAACAGTGTATGGTGACATCGTGCCAGGTGTCTTTCACTGTACACACACATACGCAAGTGTTAGATACACACACAACTCTCTCCTCTGGCAACCAAGGTTGCAATGCTTCCTTTGTGTGTTTGACAAACTTGCTAAAAAGGTCAGAGCAATTTCCACCGTGAATTTCAGAGGACAATTCAAGTCCCTTTGCAGCTACGAGTGTATTTCTTTGGCATGCACAACTTTCCTTTTTACTTAGTGTTGCTCTGGTCTGCAAATGGGGTGAGGAAGAATCTGTGACTCTTGCTTCGTGAAATTAACGATAATATTCCCAGCAACATGATTTTTCTCCGTGGCAAAGGTAAGCTACCTATTTTGCAAAGCGCTTTGAAAGCTGCCCATCCTGGTTTGAGCCGTGGGCTGCCCAGAGCAAGAGGACAGAAAGCATTTTACCCCAAAGGAGTAGATAAAAACACACAGAATTGGAGGTTAAACAGAAATACTATTTACAGAAGTAAACAAAATACAAAAGGTACCAAGGTGGAAGCATATATACACATTCAGAATCAGTCCTGGCCTAGCTCCCCCCAGGCTAAGGCCTCAAGAGGGGCCTCAGCAGACCTCAGGATGCCTCCACAGGCCTCAAACCAGCCAGGCCTCTTCCTCCCCCACAGTGCAGGCTGAGCTGTGCCCCTCCCGCCCCAGCTAGGACAGGCCTACCAGGCTTGGTAGACCTTAGTGGCACAGCTAGAAAGTATCTTGCCAGCCACGGCCACAGAAGGTTGCTCTCGCCCACAAACCAAAGAGATAACTGCTGCAGTGCGTGCCCAGAGAGGAGAGGAGGGAGAGAGAGCAACACTTGACAGCCTGCCCTTTGTATAGGCAGATGAAGAAACAGGCAATACAAGAACAGATCACAATATCCTGTGCCTCCCCGTGAAGACTTGCTAGTCTCTGGAGGATTTGTATCTCTATGGTAGGACAATTAGTCCTGAATCTACGACAGTGACAATGGCTATCTGGAATTGCCGTGAGAGACACTCGTAACTGCTGTGGAGAGTCCAACGAAGGGCCACATTGATGATGAGGTGACCGCAGTAGCTCTTACAAGGCCTGGGATTCTTTAGCCCAGAGAAGATGGAGAGGGGTTCTTCTAAACGTATACAAATATCTAAAGGGTTGGAGGTCATAGGATGGGACTGGGCTCTTTTCAGTGGTGGACAGTGATAGGACAAGCGGCAATGGATGAAAGCTAGAACGGTTGGAGGTTTTATGTGAGGGTGCCAGAGCAGTGGAGCAGGCTGCCCAAAGACTTGCCTTCATTCTCTGGACGACTTTCAGATCCCATTTGAAGACATTCCTGAGTAACTTGATCTAGGCAAACCCACTTTAGCAGAGGAGGTTGGACTAGAGCATCTCCAGAAGTCTCTTCCTACCCTTACTGCTATTTTACTCTGTGAAAATCCGTGCAGACAGATGGCCTACAGCTACTCCCTCTCCTCCTTCAACTCACCAGTTCTAATCTATGAAAGTTTGTGACATACTATTTCACAGGCATGAACATGAGCCTGTTCTGTTCCGATAACTTGCATGTGCTGCTGGGACAGAGAAGACAAATAAGGCTTAAAAAAAAATGAAGACTTCAACTGCCCTTGATATACCAAAGCTGCTGCTGTCTTGTAACCAATGCCTCTGATACCCTTGAAGCTTTGAAATGAGAGTTGGGGGAATCTCAGCTCTGATATCCCTGTCTGAGCCCTGCTTGCTCTGTGGCCTCCTGGGTTTGCAGAATCCCAATACGGCAAAGACCAGTAATGAACAGCAATTGTTCTGCAATTTCAGTTCAAAATCTAGTCTAATCTCATGACATTTCTGTTGTTTTGTCCCATTTTCTCATGAGAGAAACTCATGGTTAGCCTGATTCAAACATGATTGTCTTTCTCTACACCTTGTCCTCATCTTCAATCAAGATCAAGTTCTAATAGTTTGTCTGCTTCTAAAACCTTGACTGTCTTCTGATCCTGAAATATGAATCTCAGCTTTATTCATTGTCAAGTTTTGGCAAAACATATTCTTTTTTTAATTATTATTATTATCTGATTTTTTGAGGTTCTATCTGTGTCTACCATATTTATTTTTTTTCTGGTTTAAATCAGGTTTGTACAATCAGAATTATGTTCTGCCTGCTGCCTGGATTTCTTTCCCAGGTCTGGCCTTCCATGGAGCTGACAAGAGATTAAAAAAAAAAAGCCTAAATGATGACTAGCTTATGGAAATTAAAGAAAACAACATGATGCTTTCCTGCACAGAAAAAGCAATCTCGTGCTTCCCGCCCCCACACCCCTCTCACCTCCACCACAAACCGTCCTCCAAATGGCCTTTTAAAGGCTGTTTATTTGTTTTGTTTTGATCTAAAACAAGTTCCCACAAAATAGTTTGGTATTCTTTTTTTGTAGCTGTCTGCACTAACCCAGTTTCACAAAATGGCAGCAGTCCTAGCTGCTGAAGAGATTCTTTACTATGCAGAAACAAAAAAAAGGCACATAATTCAAACAGGTAAACAGCTTGAATGAGCTGCTAGCACACCAGGCAATTTGAAACAGCCTTCTCTCTCTCTAATGAGCCAAATGCCATTACCTTTGTTTAGTATGAAGACACATGATTTCAGCAGCCTTTCTGTGATCAGGTTGGAATGGCAAGATCTGGAATGGAAGACAACATCCATAAATTAGGAGGAAGAGTTGTGGACTTTTCTGAGGGGGAGCTGATCAGGGAAAATACAGTGAATGAGGCTGTAACAGTGAATTATATGTTTTTTCATGAACCCTCAGTGGCTAGAATAATATGCAGGTAAATTACACCACAAAAAGTGTAGATGTAGTTAAATCTATCATATCTGATAGGCAATTAAAATTCATTTAACATAGTAACCTAAAGCTTTCAAAATTAGACTTGCATTTTAATGACTTGACCACATACACAGTTAAAACAGAAAAAAGAGCTTCCTGTGCTTCCTATGTGCTGTCTATATTTCAGCAGTATGCTCTCTAACCTCTGATGACAGGATTTAACATGTTTCCTATGGACAGCTGTGGAATCTCTTAACCTGCTTTCCCTTTGAAATGAAAGTGGTCTTTTGAGGACAAGGAAGGACCCTTTGGTACTTTGCAAATGAACTGCTAGGAAGGAAGTTTGATTTGCCCTTTGTCCTTGAAAACCAGGGGAGTCTAGACCTGTGTGGTTCAAAATCAGTAAGGGAGAGTGACGATGGGATCAGCAAGGAGGGGACTAGCACTGGGAATCTGGGACTTCTGTTCAATTTGAGAAGTTCTGTCAATTAACAAATCGCCAGTTTGAGTGTTTTCTTCCATGAGTCACTGGGCTATATTCTGTTGAGGGAGCTAGCAATGGTAGGTGCAGTGCTGTGGGTATGGCCTGGTGTGCTAATATTGCCACGGCTATTGTTTCTTGTTAGAGAAGTGTTTTTTAATGCTCACAGATCACTGCTTTACCTCTCCACCTCTTACAGTGAAGGCTCAGCTGTAAGGGCTGCTGTTTTGCAAGTTCATCACTCTTGCCAAGGTACTGAAATTAGGGATATCATAGTGTAGCCCCAAAGAAGAAAATAATTTATTACTCTGGGTAAGATGGATTAAAAAGTTCCTGCTTATTCTTCTCAGGAAAAGTTTTACTAGAATTTGCCATAAGAGCCAGGCAGATATGAGTTAAAGTTGTCTGTATCAGGGACAGTTTTTACTTCTCAGCGTACTTTAAAATCAGACTGTCTCAGCAAGGTAGCTGTCATTAGACAGCCAAGTAAGAGAATGTTTGTATTTCAAGTTTCCTGAGGTCAAGTTCTGCCTTCATGTCTTTGTCCACTCAAGAAATATATATGATGAAATTCTTCCCCACAGTTACGGAAGCATTTTGATGGACTGCAGTTTGGGTGCTGACCCTCTTATTAGGAACAAATTCTTTTGTGGAGCATAAATAATATATTTCTTAAAGGGAAGCCTGAAACATTTTAATAGTACGTGGTAACTCTTATATTTGTTGGTAGCTTTTGAAGAAATTATGTATGCTTCTTGCACCTCATCAGTTTCGGGGACAGCAGAAGGATGTTTGTTCTAGAAACTGAAACACTGTATTGTCTGAAGGTTTGGGTTCAAAAGATATGCCCTCTGCCCTTCAACAGTTGCTGGCCTTCTCCGTGCCTATCTTCCATTCTGTAAATGGGTTGCAGACTGTGTGTTTCCAGTACATCACTGTTCTTATAGGAAAACTAATTTTTCAAAGTGCTAACAATTACTCACATCATTTAGGGTCAAGTGTTCCACAGAACAAACTTTGAGATACTATTTTTATTGGTTCTTTCTGTTGAGAGAAAAAAGGTGCAGAGGGACCTGAATCAAAGAACTGATATTTTCTATTTGAAAATGCCACTTTCTTTACTGCTGTACTTCACAAGAGCATTTGAAAGCTTTTTGCTTTTGTGACTGTAATGATTTAGTGCAAGGGCTAAACCACCTGCTCCCCCAACACACAAGTGAAGAGTAACACACAGAACTCAGGGCTGAGACAAGGAAATAAGAGTTTAATATAACAGGAGATGTCATAAGCACAACCCATAATTACTTTAGCTAATAATCTACTTAATCTAAAAATACAACACACAATTACCTTAGCCTATATGCAGAGAAATGCAGTGAAATACCCAGGAAACAAACAAACAAACAAACAAAAAAACAGCATAAAGTAGAAACTCCAAACCTGCAGCTACCTGACTCCCACTCTTTTTGCCACCATACCTGCAGAAAAGAGCCAACACCTACAAACGCAGAACCCAGAAGCAGCAATTGGAACAGGAAGACTCTCATGTTGCAACCTGAAGTTCAAGCCCCAAAATACTGTGCTCCAGTTAGCACTTTCGTTTTTGAAGCTGGCATGGCTGTAGCATGGTGTGAATAACAGCAGCAGGTTCAACTTAATCCATGGCAGTATCAGTTAGAGAAGGCAGTTAAAAGCTATTAAGAAAAATAGCTTTTGAAACCTGGTGACTTACAGAGGACAAAATTGCTATCCTCTAAATCATTCTTAATATGGCCTTTTTTCCCACTTAGTCTGTCTGAGTAACCTGCAGCAGGAGCTCTTCTCTCTAAAATAGTGACTGTCTTGCTTCAGATTCTGATAGTCAGCATACCCATTTCCTTCAACTTTCTCCTTATTTTAGAGTTTGCTTGAACAGAACCTGGGCTTAAATTTGATTGCTCTCCTTTAAGGCTGACACTTATATTTTAACAATGGCTTTAAAATTACTTTTATTTGTGTTTCAGCCTGCATTGTTATTTGCCAATACTTATTTTTCTCTCTGTATATGTTTACAAAATGCAGTCATTATTTTTTGTTCATCTTTAATGCTTCCCTTTAAATTCCAGGAAAAATTAAATTTAAAACATATTTCAGGAAAAAAAAATCTTTAAAACAAAGTGGCTGTTTTGAGGGAAGTATTTCTAGAGGTGCAACATCTTTAAAGAATGCAAAAGAAAACAAAGTGATGGAAGCCACATATGGTCTGTGTTTTGGAATTTGGAGGAAATACGATGTTGTAAGATAGATAGTGCCCTTTTTTTCTGATTTTCTGTTGGAATGGTCTCTGCATCTTTTTCACTTGAAGAAGTACATACAGGTTGATGTTTACATGAGGATGCAGAAGCAGTGTAAGTGAAATAGTTCCTTTCTCTTATAGCCTGTTCACTTACCTGAGAAGGACTTAAAAACATAGGTTAAACTATGAATAGAAGTACTGCCATGGAATTGTAAAGGCTTATATATCAGAATTTTGTTGGGGAAAAAAAAAAAAAACAAACAACAAACTCAGAATTTCCTACCTTGATCATTGCTATTGGAATGTAATTTTAGAACTATATTTTAAATTTTCTTTTTATAACCTGTTTCCCAAAACTGCCTACTGAAATGAATTATCTGAATTTTATCCTTGTCTCTGTTCTGCAAATAAACAATAAACAGATAAACATACAGAAAGGTTTGTTTCAGGAATACATCTATTGTGTTCCTGTGTCTCTGATGACTGGTGAGGTAATTGTCCTGCTTGCCTGTGTTTCTGCATATCCAGTATGGATTCAGTGTGCTGTGTGTTGCTTTTGGTTAACACTAAGAACCTTTATTTTTCTTCTTAATAATGATATTTTCAGCTCACTGAATCACAGGTACATGAGAATGCTACTAACTATTTAAATTCAGAGTTACTGAAAGCCTGAAACATTTAAATTCTCTAAAAACAAATCCAGGGCTGGAAAGTGGACAAGCAACTCCTCTGGATGATGAACTTGTCCTATGCTTGAAAAATGTCATACAAAAATGCAACCAGGGCTTGAGTTATGTATTATATAAGAAACCAAGGTTATTGGTGTTCATTTCTCATTATAATCCAAATTAGTGAGTACCTATTTCATGCCTTAATGCACAGCAAGATGCTCTGAAATGAAAAATTGCTAAAGGAACAATTACAAGCATCTTTTGCAGAAGATTACTATTCTTTCTTCACAAGTCACATCAAGAATTAATTTAATAATTATTTCAGTGTGAACCTTACTGTTTTAAAGCCATACATATACTCACAAATTGCACTTTAAATGATTCTTAGACATTGGAAGACTTGGCAGTCCACTTGCTAGAGTGCAGGGATGTCATCCAGAGGGACCTGCACGGGCTGGAGAGGTGGGTCCAGGCCAACCTCATGAAATTCAACAAGGCCAAATGTAAAGTCCTGCACCTGGGTCAGCACAATCCCAAGCACAGCTCCAGGCTGGGTGGCGAGTGAGTGGAGAGCAGCCCTGAGGAAAAGGACCTGGGGGTCTGGGGTGATGAAAAGCTCAACATGAGCCGAGAGCATGCACACATGGCCCAGACAGCAACTGTGTCCTGGGCTGCATCAAGAGCAGCATGGCCAGCAGGACAAGGGAGGGGATTCTCCCCTTTTACTCTGCTCTCATCAGACCCCATCTGGAGTACTGTGTGCAGTTCTGGTGCCCCCAGCACAAGAAGGACATGGAACTGTTCGAGTGAGTCCAGAGGAGGGCCACAAAGATGATCAGAGGGCTGGAGCACCTATGCTATGAGGACAGGCTATGAGAGCTGGGAATTTTCAGCTTGGAGAAGAGAATGCTTTGAGGAGACCTCGTAGTAGCCTTCCAGTATCTGAAAGGGGTCTACAGAAAAGCTGGGGAGGGACTATTTTCAAGGTCTTGTAATGACAAGATGAGGGGTAATGGGTTTGAACTGGAACAGGGAAGATTTAAACTACTTGTTAGGAAGAAGTTCTTTACACTGGGGATGAGGAAACACTGAAACAGGTTGCCCAGGGAGGTTGTGGCTGCTCCCTACCTGGAGGTGTTCAAGGCCAGACTGGATGAGGCCTTGAGCAACCTGTTCTAGTGGGAGGTGTCCCTGTCTATGGCAGGGGATTGGAACTGGATGATCTTTGAGCTCCCTTCCAACCTAAACCATTCTATGATTCTATGAATGAAATATAATTTTGCTACTAATGCATCTATAATCCTGCTTTAGAAAAGGTATGATACCAAAAATAACCTAGAGCAAAATATTCTGTTCAGAAACAGTAGCTTTCTATGGTCATTTCCCAGAAGGCTCATGATTTATGGTCTGTGCCTCCTGACTAGAATTCTTTTCCATAAGTAATTGGATAGCAGCGTATTCTCTCTTTAATAGTTATCTGTTGCCTATGAACCATTAATCTGATAGCATTTTATGTTATAACTGAATGGGCAGATGCAGGGAGACCAGTAGATGTAGTCTACTTTGACCTTAGCAAGGCTTTTGATACTGTCTCCCTATTGACCCTTTTGACATTGTCATCCTTGTGAGCAAGCTCAGGAAGTGTGGGATAGAAGAGCAGACAGTGAGATGGATGAGGAACAGGTTACATAACTGAGTGCAAAGAGTAGCGATAGTAGTGAAGTAGTGATCAATGGAGTCAAGTCCAGCTGGAGATCCGTAACTGTTGGAGTCCCCCAGGGATCAGTGCTGGGTCCAGCCCTCTTTGGCATTTTCATCAATGACATAGATGAAGAGACAGAGTCTGCTCAGCAAATTTGCTGACAGTACCAGGCGGGAGGCTTGGCTGATACACCTGGAGGTTGTGCAGCCATTCAGTGAGACTTGGACAGATTGGAGAGCTGGGCACAGAGAAACCTAAGGGGGTTCAACAAGAGAAGGAATAATAAACTGCACCAGTACAGTTTAGGAGGTGATCTGCTAGAGAACAGCCCTGGTGGACAACAAGTTATCCATGGGACAGCAATGTGCCCTTGTGGCCAAGAAGGCAAATGGGATCCTGGGGTGTATTAGGAAGAGCGTGTTCAACAGATCAACGGAGGTTCTCCTCCCTCTTCTACACTGCCCTGGTGAGGCCCCACTTGGAATATTGCATCCAGTTCTGGGCTACTCAGTTTGAGACAGACAGTGGTCTACTTGAGACAGTTCAGTGGAGGGTGACTAGGATGATTAAGGGACTGGAGCACTGCATTGTGAGGAAAGGCTGAGGCTTTTGAGTCTGGAGAGGAGAAGACCGAGAGGGGGTCTAATAAATGTATATAAATATACAAGGACTGGATGTCAAGAAGGAAGGGACAGCCTCTTTTTAGTTGCATCCTGTAATAGGACAAGGGGCAATGGATGTAAACTGTAGCACTGGAAGTTCCATCTCAAAAGAACTTCTTTACTGTAAGGGTCACAGAGCACCAGAACAAGCTCCCCAGAGAGGCTGTGGACTCTTCTTCTCTGGAGACTTTCAAGACCCATCACGATCCCTTTCTGTGTCACCTAGATTATATGGTCTATTTCTGGTAGGGGGGTTGGACTCAAAGGTCTCCAGAGGTTCCTTTCAACCCCTAACACCCTGTGATTCTTTGTGATCCTGTAACCCTGTAATCACAGTTCTAAATGGTCATAGATGGGTTATTTGGGGCTTTCTTAAGTTGCTGTTAAGGGTTCCATTTGGTAGGCATAGTGTTAATGGCTGAAAACTGAAATCAAGAAGAAACAGCTTTTTAGGACACTTCTCCCCTGTATTCAAATCACTTAGCCAAAGCTTCACTAACATTAGCAAGTCTGAGCTGTTTTCAGAGTTTCCTTCGGACTCTACACATTAATAGTAAATTCCAACCTTTATACTGCCAGAATAGATAACATTAGCCAAGATGACCATGGGAGTAAAATGGACAGAGATTTGACTGCAGATCCCACCTTGTTCTGCCACCACCACAACCCTTCCTTTTTTTCTTTCCTTCCCCACCTCTACATATCAAGAACACTTCAGAAGTGACAGAGGTCAAACATTTGTTTTCCAATTAGGAGCTGCACAGGCGGTCTCCAGAAGAAAGACTTTACTTTATGTGAACATCTAACAACTCCTTTGTCATGTCAATAGTTCAAAGGCAAACATCCAGCTCTTAGTAGGCTCACAAGCTGACAAAAGGCCTTTTTTTTCCAGTGATACCAGTTAGCTTCACAAAATACCTACAAAAAAAGCTTTGTTCTGCATATTTCTCTAGTTCATTAGGGCTATACTGCTCTGCATAAAATAGCATTTGGAGGCTTTCTTTATGGGTATCCTGAACTGGAATAGGGCTGCCCTGCTAGAAAGCAGCTCTGTGGCAAAAGACCTTGGAGTCCTGGTGGGTCACAAGCCCTGTATGGGCCAGCAATGTGCCCTTGTGGCTGAAAGAGCCAATGATGTCCTGGGGTGCACCAGGAAAGTGTGTCCAGATGGTCTAGGGAGATTCTTTTCCACCTCTACTCTGCCCTAGTGAGACCATGCCCGGAATACTGTGTTCAGTTTTGGGCTCCCCAGTTCAGGAGAGATTGGGACCTGCAGGAGAGAGTCCAGTGAAGAGCCACAGGAATGACTGGGGGACCTGAGCACCTCACTTACAAAGAGAGATTGAGAAACCTGGGGCTGTTTCTTCTGCAGATGGGAAGATAGAGAGGAGATCTTGTCAATGTATACAAATATCTAAGGGGTGGGTGTCAAATAGATGAGGCCAACCTCTCTTTGCCAATTAGCAGCAATAAGACAAGGAGCAATGGCTACAAACTGGAGCACAGAAGGTTTGACCTCAACACGAGGAGAAACTTCTTTACAGTGAGAGTGATAGAACACTAGAACAGGCTGCCCAGAGAGGTTGTGGAGTCTCCTCTAGTGATTTTCCAAACATGCCTGGATGCGTTCCTGAGCAAATTACCCTAGGTGATCCTGCCTTTGCAGGGACATTGGACTCAATGATCTCTGGAGGTACCTTCCAACCTCTGAAGTTCTGTGATTCTGTGAATGAGTGACTATTGGATGTACTAATTTAAGCCTGAGTCACTTGTAACATTGTGCAGCCGACTACTGAAGGTGTAACAATCCTTCAGAGGGGAGGATTCTTTCAGGACAAAATAACTTTGGGCAGAGTCTAAACATAAGCCTGACCTTTCAGAGTGGAAAGTACTTCCTATTGCAAAGGCCATTTTAAACAAGAGAAAATCTGGCAAGTCAAAAGTCACAAAAATCAAGCACACAATGTTATGATTTGATTTCAGCTCGGCCATGATCACCTCAAATTTGGCACCAGGAGATTCTTTTATGAACCTAGTAACAGGATGTGTACTTTTTTTCTTTTCCTTTTAGTTTGTTGAAAGAGAAGGGTAAAACGATAAATCTCCACATCAAAGACTCTACAATATAATGATTAAATTATATGCCTGTGTGTGTTTCTGTGAAGTTTTATGGCACTTCTGTGATTTCTTATCTGCCTACCTCCTTCATACTTTGTGTTAGCATTCCCACTTAGCTGTTCATGTTATATTGCCATTTTAAACAGCTGACACCAGCTCTCCTGAAAGAAAGCAAGATGTGTGGGAGTTGGACACTGTACCAGTGTACCTATGGATTCAGAGAAAAAAAAATTATATTCCTTGATGTATGGTTTTTACTTATGTAAAGTAAAATTCCTTTGAGGTTGGTGAAAAGCCTCTGAATGTAGAGCTTTCTGAAGAGCTTATTTCTGCTAGCAGCCATGGAGCATAGAAAGTATCCTTTAAAGGCACAGTATTAGTGTTTTTCTGAATATTACCAAGAGCAATGTTAGATCTTAGTATGTGTGTTGGTTTGAGCTAATTGGAGAATTTGAGTGAGAAATTAAACATAGCGTGTCACTTCACCCAGTTTCACTGAGAGAGAAGAAAGAAGGTTGTTTTGAGAATGTTCCCAAAACATCCAGATAAGCCAGTGTGCTTGCGCAGTCAGTCGGCTCTGGGTCCGTGCAGGCTTCAGCAGCTTCTTTNGGTTTCCTTCTCTTGGGGATTTTGGTCTCCAGGAGGGGTGTGGTGTCTGTATTTATTTTTTTTTTACTGTATATTTCTGTAAATATCTGTTATATCTTGTAAATATTTGCTTGTATATTTGCATTGCTGTAAGTATAAAGCTTCATTTATTAACTTCCAGTGTGTTTTTCTGAGTTTTAGCTGGGGTTTTAAAAGGTGGGGGGGCAGGTCACTGCAAACCCACTGCATCATTATGCAACTGAGCTTGCAAGGTACAGCATGTATATACTGAAATGATGCTGTCATCTGATCTCCAAAATAAATAATCACATTTCAGTGACATCTTTGTCTGTGAAGTCTGTTTTACTTCGGCAGTTACCATGCTGAATATGTCTGTGCTGCTCTGCATGTGCCTATGAAATGACATAATTCTTGCTACATCAAATAAACAAAAAGGTTTGTATTACTTGGGCTCCACACAGAAAATTTCTTCCACTAAAATGTATACTTCCTTTTTCTCTCTTCTGTCCATCTGGAGCCTTTTTCCCATAATGGTCTCTCTCAGCATTGTTATATAAGATGCTGAGCCAAAGTTAATTCAATTAGATCACTGTCAAAAACACCCAAAACTTCTTTGGTTAAATCACTTAGGGACTGGTTGCCAAAAGAAAACAAGAAAAACTATCCTGGCATGTAAATATGATGTCTTTATTCATAGTATACTCAGATGGGTCAAGGCAAGACAGCTCAAAGTTGCAACAATGTAACTTTGTACTCCTCAACATAAAGAACAAAGTTTACATCCCATTTGTCCCTTTGTCCCTATATGCTGTGTTTAAATTAAAAAAAACCCTCTTCTGCCATATTTTTCCATGAAAATTACTCATCAGAGAAAAGAAAAAATAATCACACATCTTCTCCAAGGACACAGTGATTCGCGTTCTTAAATTTCCAATATTATTTAGAAAGAAAAACACATGAATGGTGTGGGCCTGGGCCTTCAGTACAGGCATGACTTCTCTAAATTATTTCTTCTGCAAGCATGCCAGTGTTATCTTGTATTAATTGTCATGATAATTTATTGAAAAAAGTACAACCTTAGTGCCCAGTATGGCTCTTCTTTCTGAAATATTTCTTTGGTGGGATATCCTTCTCTTAAGGTGAGAGCCAGGTCTGAGGTATGTTGAAAAATATGCTACATCACCTACATTTCTCCTCTGTTACATCCTGTGTCACTCAGGTAGAAGCTGATATCCTGCATTGACATTTTATACTAACCAGGGATGTACCTCCCTGAAATTTAGACTCCATTGTTAGACTAGACTTATCTTTGTTGGAATAACTTCAACAGGCTTTCTTGCTTTATAGATAAGGTTTATTTTGAAATATAATACAAGCCTCAATTTGCCTTTGGCATTTTTGTCCTGTGGAACGTGTTTCTGTAAGGGGGGGGTGTGTGTGTGTGTGTTCTTGACAGACCACAAAGAGTTTTGTGAGTTTTACTTAACCTCTCTTTGTGCAGTTGTAATCTCCTCACTCTCAAAAATATTTGTTCACAAGCCAAGAGCTAACTATGAAATATCACTGGAGGTGACAATGATACCTCTTTCTCTGAGAAGAAAGGAAAATGTACATAGGTTGACAGAATTCCCTCAAACTGTGCTTTTCTAAAGTATAGGACTGTAGAATGAAAAATAGGTGGAAGGTCAAGTGTCATAGCAAGTCTGTTAGCTGTTTTACAATTGAATGCCTCCTAAGAAATATAAATATACTTTAGTTAGCAAGCTCAGGAAGTGTGGGATGGAAGAGCAGACAGTGAGGTGGATTAGGAACTGATTACAAGGCAGAGTTCAAAGTGGTGACCAATGGTGCTAGGTCCAGCTGGAGAGCTGTAACCAGTGGAGTCCAGCAGGGATCAGTGCTGAGTCCAGTCCTGTTCAACATCGTCGTCAATGACACTGATGAGGAGACAGAGTCTGCTCAGCAAGTTTACTGATGACACCAAACTGGGAGGCTTGGCCAATACAGCTGAAGGCTGTGTGGCCATCCAGTGAGACTTGGACAGACGTGAGAGCTGGGCACAGAAGAACCAAATGAGGTTCAGCAAGTACAAGTGCAGAGTCCTGCACCTGGGGATGAATAATAGGCTGCACCAGTACAGTTTAGGAGGTGATCTGCTGGAGAGCAGTCCTGTAGAGAGGGACCTGGGAGTGCTGGTGGATAACAAGTTATTCATGGGACAGCAATGTGCCCTGGTGGCCAAGAAGGCCAATGGAATCCTGAGGTGTATTAAGAAGACTGTGCATCAGATCATGGGATGTTCTCTTCCCTCTCTACTCTGCCCTGGTGAGACCCCATGTGGTGGTTTGGCAATTGCCTGCCTCCCCACTTTGTGAAATAACCCAGGCTAGGACTTAGATGGCTGGAAGTTGATAAATGAAGCTTTATATCTAAAGCTATGCACAATGTACAAGCAGATATTTACAATGTGTAACAGGTATTTACAGGTATATACAGTGAAAAGGTAATACAGAAAGACCACAGCCCTCCCAGAGATCAAAATCCCTAAGAGGGGTTTCTAACCACCCCTACCACCTTTCCTCCCTTCCCCAATCTTATCTCACCATCTGTTGATGCAGCAGATAGGCGAAGGTAGATCGGCCAAGGGGGTTAGCAGTAGGAAAGAAGTTAGTGAAATTATTCAGAATCAGCTACAAAAAGCAGGAAGAAAGGAACCATGCAAGGAGCCAGCCACAACCCAGAGAGGTCTGAAACCATCTGACTAATCTATATTTAGGTTACAACTCTTAAAACAGTATTTTTTCTTTCTCAGTAAAGCTGTGTGTGAAGTGACACACTGTGTGTTTTCATTTCTCAGCCTATAGTCTAATTTCTCACTCAAATTCTCCAACTAGTTCAAACCAGCACACCCCATCTTGAATACTGTATTGTTTAATAAATGTTTATAAATACCTGAGGGCTGGCTGTCAGGAGTGGGGAGACAGGCCCTGCTCACTTGCTCCCTGTGATAGGACAAGGAACAATAGATGTAAGCTGCATCACAGGAGGTTCCACCTCAACACAAGGTGGAACTTCTTTACTGCAAGAGTCCCAGAGCACTGGAACAGGCTCCCCAGAGAGGTTGTGGAGTCTCATTCTCTGTAGACTATCAAGGACTGTCTGGGTGTGTTCCTCTGTGATCATGCTAGATTGTATGGTCCTGTTGTGGCAGGGGCGTTGATCTCTTTGGGCCCCTTCCATCCCCCAACATCCTGTGAAGCAAATATCTTGATTTGGTTGGGTTTTGCTTGATTGGTTGGTTTCCCCCCTCTTTTTATGTACTCTTGCCTTCTTGTTTTACAAAACTCCTTATTCACTCCCTAGAAAAAGTGTTTCTTACAAAGATGCACTTGAAAGAAGGTAGTCTGTCTTAGAACTGTCAGCACCTGCAGAGTGGAGAGATTGAAGGGAAATAAAAGTGGAAACTATTGGAACCCTAGGGGGAAAAAAATCATATACTACTGTCTTAAAACCTGGTTGGGCAAAGTCAAAAACATATTTCTCCACCCCACCCCCAACCCCAGCTAACATAGTATTTCCATCTGTGATGGCTTTTTTTTTCACTGTACACATGTTTATTTATTCACCTTTTCTTTGAGAGTACATTCCCTATGTTTCTTTCTCCCTTATTTTCAGCTCTACCTCCCTCCCTGGGGCTCTACAAAGCTAAGAACAGCAACCTGAGAAACAGTGTAGCTTCTCGGATCTGCTCACTTGCTTTGCACCATCAGCTGGAGTCTCAAAAAACAAAACATGGTTGTCAAAGATACCTGTTCAGAGGTGTTTTTTTCCTCCTCTTCCTCCCTGTCCCCTGGAGTAATGTGTTAATCTGCAAAAGGATTTTCTGTCCTGTATATATTTATAAATCAATTTGCAAAAGACAGCCAAGGTGAGCTATCTCTGAGGTGATGGAGGCAGGGGTTGGATACAATAACGCAAAGGCTCACCCCTGCTCATTGTTTTCACTGTCTCTGCCTCTCCCAGGTATGGAAGAAATTATTTTAAAATATCATAAATATCATACTGATAATCTGTGAGAAGAATGCTACACACAGGCATAATTTTGCATAAATGTATGGTTTGGTTGGATTAACTCATTCCAGATCTGGTTAGACATTTAGATTTCTTGTTATTTGTCATAGGTCTCCTGGTACCTTTGAGCTTTTGCTCATATCTTGGTGTCTTTTAGAGTCTGAGCTACACAGTTATCATGGATTAAGTTGAATCTGCTGCTGTTATTCAATACCATGTTGCTGTCATATCAGCATGAAACTGAAAGTGCTAGCTGGAGAAAAGTATTATGGGGCTTGAGTTTAGATTGTAAGCTGAGAGGCTTCCTGTTGCTGTTTTTGGTTTCTGTATTTGGGATATTGCTTTTCTTCCACAAGGTTGGCATGGAACAGGAAGGGTAGGGAGCTGACTTCTGCTGCTGCTTCTGCATTTTGTTGCCCTTTTTCTGAAAATAGGTTAAGGTAATTGTGCATTGTGTTATCTCATTTTTCCATTAAAGCTCTTTATTTCAACTTTAAATCTCAACTCAGACTTTTAATTCCATTAATTCACTTCTCTTTTGAAGGGAAGCAGGCTGTGTTAACCTCCTACAACAGTCCTGATGGACTTCCTGTGGCCTTTAAAGCAAAGAAAAAAAATAACTTCCATAATTCTTTGGAAAGACATACCTGATACCCTCAGCCTTTCTGTGGTATGGGAATATTTTATATTTTATGCCTACGCTGGAAGACTCTTCTCAAGGAAGAATCCCCAAGGAATCTCAAAGCCAGATGAACACAGGGAGAAACTGGCCTCAAAGTACAATGTAGATAAGATAGGTCCTGAAACACACCTTGTTACAACAGTCAATCACTGAAACATATTCAGGATTTAGTTGCATTTGCATTTGTATTTGTGTTTTCACTATGCATTCACTATGTACATGAAACAAATGGAACAGGGCAGAAAGCAAAGGTGTCAAAACCAGCTATGACACTGCAATTTGTCACATGATCTGGTGTAACAGATCTATTTCATTTTCTACAGTGCTCCTGTATATGAAGCTATTTAAAAGAGTGACAGTTTCAAATAAATATTTCTTGAGAAGGGTCACAGTACATTTAAGGAAACTGTGTTGTGGGGATAAGGGTTAGGGTTTCTATAACATCTATTACAGTACTGTTCTAGCCTTGGCACACTAGTTAGGTATAGTTATCACTAAATTAAAAAAAAAAAGAAAAAAAACAAAAACAAAAACAAACATAATGACAACACTTTACATCTCCCAGACTCATGCATTTAATCAGGTTTATAGCAAAAGAAGGAAAAAAAAAAAAAGGAAAGAAAAATAAAAATTAAAAGAAAAATAATTAGAAAAAGAAAAGCATCTCCTCAAACTCTTGGTATTTTGCTCACCTTCCTGCACTGGGCTAGACATATTGTTGAAACAGCAAAGCAGAATTCTGAAGTTTCAACAGTTTGATAGAAGTTGGTAAAACTCCATTGCAGGAATGAAGCAAATAATGTATTACCATGCTTGGTTGTTAAGTCAAAGAAAACCATTAAATTTTGATGTGTTTTAAAACTGTAGCCCAGTTCTAACTTTGTGTCTCTTTTCCTTTTGTTTTGGCTTTGTGCATATATGATGGATTATACACCATTGTCTGGCTCCTGTGGGTCTTCTGATTGCTAACATCTCAGACCAGAGGAAAATGAAGGAAGGTTTGCCACCCACTCTATGACCTTAAACAGAAATTAAGAATTCATTGGCAACATCCAAAACTGTCTCCAAATAGGCACACAATGTTGCAACATACCTAAGTGATGATGGTAAAAGGAAGAGCAAGGGATGAACATTTATTGATTCCTTCAAATGGTATAATTTCTATTTCTCAGAATCCAACTTTCCATAGTAATGGTGAGTGAAAGACAAAGGACAGTACACAGAGCAATAGACTTTCTTTTTTGCACATCTGGATCCAGTGTCTGAAATACACAGAAAGGGGCTCAAAGAACTTGGGAGAAGGCTATGTACAACTGTGAATGTTAGCTTGGTTTCAGTTGCAGTGTTATTCTCCGTAAATGTACACTGTATGGGAAAAGTCCACATTTGTGCATATCAGATTGTTCTCCTGAGTATAGTTGTCGATGTTTGGACTGCCTGTGTATATATTCTTAGAGATATCCTGAGAGACTGCTTAAAATTGACTACAGATTTCAGGTGGAGAGTGGCTCAGCTTTGGCTACTTCAGCATTAATGCCTGTGTTTACAGGTATACAGGAAAGCAAAGCTGGCATTCTGTTCTCTAGCTCCCTGTCTCTCTTTCCCTGTGAGGGTGGATGGAAACATCTTTAGTATTCTCAAATGGATGTTTTAAGGCACAACTTGTAGTTGAATCTTGCTCTAGGATATTGTTGAGTTATGTGATCAAGCACTTGTAAAATTAGCACCAGTTACAGAATCACAGGAACATTCTGGTTGGAAAAGACCCTTAGGATCACCAAGTCCAAGTGACATCCCTACTCTCTAAACTGTATCCTCAAGGACCACATCCAAATGACTTTTAAACATACCCAGGGTCCGTGACTCAATCACCTCCCAGGACAGCCCATTCCAATGCCTGACCACTCTTGCTGTGAATAAATGTTTCCTAATGTCCAGTCTAAACTTACCCAGTTGCAGTTTGAGGGCATTCTATCTTATTTCATCACTACTTCTGAGAAGAGACCAGCACCAACCTCTCCACAATGTTCTTTCCAGTAGCTGTAGATAGTGATGAGGTCTCCCCTCAGCTTCCTCTTTCTCAAATTAAATAGCCCCAGCTCTTTCAGTTGCTCTTCATATTTATTCACCAGGCCCTTCACCAGCCTTGTTGCCCTCCTCTGAACTCACTTAATGTCCTCATTGCTTGAGAACCAAGTGAGAGAAAGACAGAAAGATTAGAAAGGACTATTTTTTTTCTAGCATCTAGTCACAGATAAATAAAGAAAGAATCCTGTCTTGATTTCAGTCTAACAGTCTTGGTTTCAAGTTTTAGCATGTAAAGTGAAGGAGAATCTCTTGCAGAGGGGCAGGTAATGTATTTTTATATGAAAATATGAAAGTCCATTGAAGGATTCTGAATGTAAGGAGCTTGAAAGAAAAATAATAAAATTGTTTTGGGGTAAAACTATCACAAAACCAGCAATTTAACCACTCAGAACTACCACTTGAATTTGTTCTCGTAGTGTTTGTATATTGTGTATCTTGGAAGCAAGTAAGACTATCTGTAAAACAACTGTGGGGAGGCTGACCTCAGCTTAGATTTGTGTGAGCTGCAGTCGTAGGACCAAGTGCAGGATGACCACTTGTGGCAGAGCAGGGCACTGCCCCACCGGAGGTTTGAATGAGGTGTGAACTGTGGCAGGGCACACCCAGTCCACTGCCCCACCAGAGGTGTGAATGGGGCAGGAAACGGTCTTCCCCCCTCCCCGCCTCTGTCACCGGAGGCTTAGTACAATAGGTGTGAAGTGCCTTCTCCCACCCTCCATGGGCTTGAACAGGGAGGCAACAGATCACCTCAGTATATATATGGCAGCTGGACAGATTGCAGCAGGACTTGCTTGGACTTGCAAGGACTTGCAAGGACTTGCTTAGACCTTCACTGGGACCTGCACGGACCTGCACTGGGACCTGAACACGGACCTGGATACACGAACCTCGCACGGACTTTGAGACAGTCTCCCATCTGTAAGTAGGGCAAGTTTCATGCCCAAACTTTTCCATTTTTCTGATTTTTCCTGAATTACAAGAAAAGGCATCATTGTGAAGATTTTTCCCGACCGAATTAGAACCCAAACTTAAACTAATCTACACACAGATTGTGGGTGGGGCTTTTGGAAATTATAAAAGCTACATAATTTATAATTTCAGCCTCTTCAATAGCCCACAATCAATACACCACTTTCCATCTCTTACAACTGTTGCCAAGCTGGGGGCAGGTGGGAATGGGGTGGAGAGGGAAAATGACCTCATCTTATTCATCCTCCTGTCTTGTCTACCACTGCAAACCATTAATCTTTTAATATTATTTTAAACATACCCCATTATTCTGAAAAGAAACCTGGTAAATTCCAATTCTATTTGGTTTTGTTTTGTTTGGGGTTTTTGTTGTGTGGTTGGTTGGTTGGGTTTTTTGGGGTTTGGGTTAGATTCGTTTTAGCTAATATTTGGACTGAAAAGATGCAATAAAATGTGTTGCAAAATTGCAAAGGGAGCTCCATAAATTTAATCAGACCTTTTACTCTTAGTTCTTCATTGAACATTTCCGTCAATATTCAGCAACTCGGTATCACCTCTATAGACACTGAAATAAAAAGACAACAAAATTTTATTTTTCTTTATCTTCTCTCACCAATTATTCTTCTAGATTTCAGTGGGTTTACTTGTTTAAGACTTTTTGAGTGTGTGTGTGTGTCCCCTGAAATTGGGGGACACACACTGATCCTGAAGGAAGGATTGCTTCCATGTTAATTTGCTTCATTCAATACACAAATCAGTTTGTTCACTTCAAAGCTGCAAGTTCACTGCAGCTGAAAAATATGTATATCTCTTTCTATGTTTGCTGTTTAATGGGAAACCTTCTTCCACGATAAGAAATGAAAACCAATCTATGTCCTAAATGTTCTGTCCAGTGTCCAGCAGTTAATGCAATCCAAAGGCTACGATTATTCACAGAGGTTTAATTGAGCCATGTTGCTCTCAAATCAAGATTTTCTGTTTCTGTGTATCTTCTTTTATGTAAAGCTAGGTTTTCTACCATGTTCTGCCAGTCACACAGTGCAAAGTATCTGGAAAAGACAGTTTCGTGAGGAGCTTTTACACTATCATACTTGGCTCCAGTGCAGGAGGAAGTTGTGGTAGCATAACCAGTGTCACCAACACGAGGGAAATGGCACAGTTGTGTGCTGCCATGCAGTGTGCCAGGCAATGGAAAATGATGTGCAGGTAGCACAGGGGCTAGAATTTCCTAATGGAAGCATAGGATGAAATACAGTAAGACTGTTTTCAACAAAGCACCTATTCTGCAATTAGAGGAAAATGATTGAAAATCAGGCTGTGCAGGGAACTTTTCAAGGAAATGTTTGCATTTTCCTAACCTTCTAACCTTGTTAATTCTTTGTTTTAGTTGGTATTCTGAGTTTCTTAAGTGATAATTAATACATGTAAATCTGCCTCACGGAGAGATGTTCCTAAGGAAAACCCTTTCCACTTCAGATAGTTGCTGTTGCAACTTCCCTGAGGTCCCCAGAAGCCTACAGATGTAGGCAGAAAACTATTTCTTTCTTTTTTTTTTTTTTTCAATGGTGCTTGGATTCCGCAGACACAGCCTACCAGATGATCTGCAAAGGGCCTGAGAGCATAGAAAATTTCTCTTAGAATACTGACATCTTGATTACTAGTGAGACAATGAACAAGTAACTGCAATGGAAATAGCTAGGAGATTTTAATACAGATTTTTGTCTATTTCCAAACGTTTTTGGTAATAGCAGGTTTGCTCAGGCTTGAGACCACAGGCTGCGTCTCCACAAAAGCTGCTTCAAAGCTGTTGGGCTGCTGCCCAACCCCACTGATTTTCTGGTTTCAAATACACTTTTAAAAAATCAATTTAAAACCATTTAATATACTTCTGTGAACAGCTCATGATGACCTTAGACTGGTGTTTAGTGGAAATGTTGAACAGGAAGAGATTGTTCCCTACAGAATTTCTGGTTTGAAGTACTCTTGGTGAACAACAACAATACTACAGAGAAAATTATTTGCATCACTGGCCTTTGTAGGAGAGACAGACTGGATCACAATTTTTCTGTGTATATGTGATAGTGGCAACTAATTAATTTATCAAAATTAGTATTAATATTGGCTGATTCACATGTGTGCATATGTGTCACTGTGAGTTGAGTGAGTTGCTCTAAAGTCTGTCCTCAGGGTATGTAGGACAATGAAGAAATTTGAGTGCAGTATTGTGTTTTAACAGATAACTCTTTAATTAATTTTTCCATCGAGTATCTAGCACCTGGGTGATCAGCATATTTCACAAAGGCAGTGTCTTTAGAGACTCTTAGAATTACCTCATGCCTTTTAAGAATCGTGCCTCCAACAAGAATATAGAATAGTTCAAACATGGATAGATTTTCTCTTTCTGCAGGTAGATAGAGACAAGTATGAGTTTGTTATCAAAGGTGCTTGAATCCATTAGTGAAGGGTGGCATATGAAAACATGTGGCATCTCATATCTTACTGGTTAAAGGCTCTTTGTTCCCAGACTCATAGAAATTAATTTTATTGGCACATGCCCTGAACCAGTGAAGGAAAAGTGTCTGAGCTGAGCTGTCTGAGATGTATTTTAGATGGGAATGTTTAAAAACTGAAGTCAAAGCAAGCTGTGCTAATTACACAGGAGGTTTGCTGTGGTTGCATGGAAACTCCCAGTGTGTTACAGCAAGTACCATCCAGCAAATTAGCCAGTGACTGGATCATAAGCACAAATAGGGTTGCATACCATTTGTTGGAACTAGAATGGTGTGTGCATTTGCTGCTCTTTATTCTTGTGTAGGACATCTATGCTAATTGTGGGAAACATGAGGCAAACTTGCATCATGAAGAAATAGAGAGTATTCATGGCTGATATGTTCATGTGCAATCCCTACCATTCTTATTTTACTTCTTTGGCTTCTATCTCTGAGCATTTTGCTCCCCTTTCTCTGTCTCCAGTGACTTAGAGTAATAATATATATGCAGCCTTGTCCTCCATGCAGCTCTGTGTGAAGTCCAAGTATGACCTGCTGCTTTCCTGATAAAAAGGACAGACTATGAAGGCAGCTTAGGGAGGTAAAACATAAAACTTGAAATTATCTTCATCCCTGACAGCTGTTTCAAGTTCAAGCTTTTCCATCATTTCCAGGAACTGCAGCCCTGTGTAGAACAAAGTTCCTTAATTCTTTGTTCAGAAAAGTATGACCAAGCCACTTGATTTATCACAGCCTGATTTTGTGTCTCTAAACTCATGCAGTAGAAATGCAACAAAATGAATCTTTTGGTCACTATGACTGAGAGATGGTAACTTCAAGCAATGAATCATTCCTCCAGTGTTTGTCTTAATCACTATCATAAATCAGTGCAAATAGAAGCAGAAAAGCAACGGGATTTTCCTTAAAAAAAAAAAAAAAATAAAGAGAGAAAGAACCAACAGACAGGCAATATCAAATTACTCACAGTAATCCTGTTGCTTGGATTCTATTACCTTCAGGTCTTCTTCAGTTTGTCATAACAGTTCTCTACTAGTATTTCCTTTATGTCTTATTTGCATCTAAATAAAACATGCCTATCTCTATTGTTTATTCATGTACTATCATCTGCAAGCCTTCGTGAAGAATAGAGATGTTCAACACTGTTTGTAGTTACATTATTTCCAGTGATCAACGTTTTAGTTTGCTTACAGA
>VWZI01020861.1:96200-118124 GCA_013396835.1 Psilopogon haemacephalus | reverse complement strand
AGAAGGGGGTGGGCAGGTGACTGCTAAACCACCACAATAATGCAGGTTAGCATAGAGTTGTGTTGTGACTCTGCTTAAATGCTTAACTTCAAGAGAAATTTCTGAACATTAAAGATGAGGTACCAATGGCTGAGTTCAGCTCTGGCAAAAGTACTTCAGTCCTAGTAGGCAAGAATATGGTTTCTTACCTTCACATCAGTGACAATTTTGTTGCAGTACAGGCATAGATGCAAAGTACTAGCACAAGAAAATTATTCTGCTGTGTGCTATAACTTAGGGCAAGCAATGCCTTGATTTCTGTTCCTTCAAAATACAGTCTTTTTAGAAACACTCAATTTTCTCTTTGAATGGCTCTGCGGGTAACCAAATGCCTTGGTTTGTTCAGCCAAGTACCTATTAACTGTCTTTGGATATGTCAGGAAATGCAAATAGTTTTAGCCAGAGAATCACACAGCAAGACAGGTTATTTCATTACCATTTCATAGAATCGTAAAACCATGGAATCATAGAGTCAGATAAATGTAGAATGTTAGGGGCTGCAAGGATCTGGAGATCATTGCAGTTACACCTGCTAAAGCAGGTACATCTAGCTCAGGTTGCACAGGAATGCATCCAGGAGGGTTTTGAAAGCCTTCAGTGAAAAATCACAGAACCACAGAATGTTAGAGGTTGGATGGGGCCTCCAAAGGTCATTGAGTCCAACCCTGCTGCCAAAACCAGTGTCACCTAGGGTAGTCTGCACATGAATGCATCCGTACAGGTTTTGAAAGTCTCCAGAGAAAGAGACTCCAAAACTTCTCTGGGCAGCCTGTTCCAGTGCTCCGACATCCCCGAAGTAAAGAAGTTTCTCCTTAAATTCACATGAAACTACTTGTGTCCTAATTTCTACCCATTGCTCCTTGTCCTATCACTGGGCATCACTGAAAACAGCCCAGTCCCTTCTTCATGACCTTCACCCTTTAGATATTTGTAAGCACTGATAAGATCCCTTCTCAGTCTTCTCTTTTCCAGGCTAAAGAGTCTAGGTCTCTCAGCTTCTCCTTATCTTCTCATGGCTCTCCATTGCATCCTCTCCAGTATTTCTGGGGTTCCCGGAATATTCCAGCTATGGCCTCACCAGGGCAGAGCAGAGTGGGGAGGAAAAAGTTCCTCAGCCTGCTGCAACACTCTTCCTGATGCATCCCAGAATACATTAGTCTTCTCATCCAAAAGGACACACTGCTGACTCATGGTGAGCTTCTTGTCCATCAGTACTCCCAGGCCCTTCTTGCAGTGCTGCTTTCCAGCAGGTCAGTCCCTAACAGGTTCTGGTTCATGGGGTTGTTCCTCCCAGGTGCAGGACTCTACAATTGCCATTGTTGAGCTACATGAGGTTCACCTCTGCCCAGTTCTCCAGCCTATCCAGGTCTGGATGACTGTCAGCACAGCTTTCTGGTGTGCCAGACAGTCCTCTCAGTTTTGTATGATCAGAAAACTTGCTGAGAGTATACTGCCTTCATTTGGGTCATTAATGAAGATGTTGAACAAGACTGGATCCAGTACTGGCCCCTGGGAAACACTGCTAGACACAGGCCCCCCCATTTAAACATTGCAGTATTGATTGCAACCCTCTGTGCTCTGTCATTCAGCCAGCTCTCAATCCAGCACACATCCTAAGCCTACCTATGAGGATCCTTTAGGAGACAGTACTAAAAGTCTTGCTGAAGTCAAGGTAGACAAAATCCACTGTTCTACTCTCATCTGCCCTGCTCGTCGTGACACTATAGAAGGTTATGGGATTGGTCAAGCATGATTTCACCTTTGTGAATCCATTCTGACTAGGTCCTGATGATCTTCTTCCATGTGCTTAGAGAAGATCTTTGTGCTGTTCCAGCAACCTTTCCAGAGATGGAGGTGAGGCTGACTGGTCTGTAATTTCCTGGGTTCTGCCCTTCTTGAAAGTTGAAGTGCCATTGGCTTTCCCCCAGTTCTCCAACACCCCTCCTATTTTTCATGACCTTTCAAAGACTCAGCACTCATGGGTACATCCTATTGCAGCCTATGGATCTGCAGAGGTCCAGCTTGTCTAGGTGATCTCTAATCCAGTCCTCCTTGACTAAGGGAATGTCTTCCTTCCTCCAGACTTAGCTCCAGGGACTGAGACTCCTGAGGGCTGGTCTTAGCCTTAAAGACTGAGACAAAGAAGGCATTCAATAACCCACCACAGGGGCACCCAGCTCATTCAGCAGCACGCCCATATTTTGCCTGATATTAATTTTTCCTACTGAGTACCTGAAGAAGCCCTTCTCGGTTTTTGGGTTTTTTTACATCCTTTGCCAGATGAACAACTAAAGAGGAACTTAATATTCAAATGAAGACAACATACCATTGGATTGTAGGGAAGCAGCAAGAGCTCTACATGACAAAGAGTTATTGAGAGAAAGAAAGGAGCTCCAGCTCCAGCATGAAACCTGCTGCAGAGTACTGGGTTTTGTGCTGCTTGTTTAGTCTTCTCTGCAATTGTTGCTACAACAATTTCAAGATAGCCACTCTGTTAGAAAACAGAAGCACCATACTAGCAGTTGCCTCTGCTGCTGCTGCACCCAGGCAGAAACCTTTCCTCTGCTCCTGCTTGTGAGAGTTTGTAGAAGCCAGTTACCTTTTTTGAGTGTCTGTTTCCATTATGCAGCTTAAAAGTCTGTGCAGAACCTGTGGAGCAGTTGCTGTCCCATTCAAACAGGGTGACACACCAAAGAAAAGGTACACATGCATGGATTTCAAGGGAGTTTGTCAGATCAGAAAAAACTCCCAGTTGACTTTGTTGAGGACCATACTAAATCACAATGAGGTTTAGTAACATTCCGTGATATGAAGTAGAGAAACAGATATCTCACTGACTGCAGGAAAATCCTTAAGGATTTTCTACATATAGAGCAAAAATATTTGACTGCCACCTGTCATGTATTAACATGGTGTGAACAATTCAAAAGACCCTAGACTAATGTAGTGTGTCTGGAAAAGGAAAGGACTTAATTGTTGTACTGTAAGTTTTGTTTTTTTTTAAACTATAATTGAATTCTTAGTAGGCATTGCCTAGACACAACTAAGGTAATCAAAGTGACAAGTTCTGTAAATGCTGTAATTAATTAACCCTGCTTTTCAATGGATTGATATTGTAGTGATCTTGCACTGCATTTGGCACAACAAGTTGAGTTTGTTTTCAGGCTTTGTTTGACCCTGCAGGTCCTGTTTCTCTCACTGGGGCCAGCTCCTTCACTTTAACACTCAGTAGGTACACTGATGTGCTAGACTACAGTGACAGCACTGCAGGCCTTTCCCCCCTTCAAAGCTGTGGACTCTTTCTGGCTTCATCAGTTGCTGCTGCTTACAGTATACATGAACACTTCACATTTCTGAGTGTAACATCTCTCTATCATGCTGGCTAATGGACTCATAAGAAGGAGAAAGAATAACTGTTCCTGCTTCCTTTTCTAAGGAAATATGGTTGAGAAATCATACTTCACAGCAATGAAATGTTGGATTGTAAACTAAGGTTTCAGAACATCTGAAGTGTATACCTTCATTCCCCATCAAATGCTTCTGCTGCATTTAATTTTTCCTGAACATTCACTATTTTGTCATCTGCTTTAATTTGGAATAGGGTACTGTAAAAATTATCCATTTCTGAAACAAAAATGCATGTTGCTCTTTTTTGGGTTTCTTTTTTTTTTTTTCTTCTCTGTTTTGATTTGTGATTTTCCTCCTCCAATCTCTGCAGTAGAAAATATACATACTGATAAGTACCTAATGAGAAGAAGTTATTGTTTGACACTACTATGCAGTGAAAATCTCCTGCTTGTAATGAAGAGCAAATGATAAAATGTTTTGATGTGACATTAGAAGAAAAACAATCCTGTGTCTACTTCTATATATATAATTTAATATTTCTGAAATTGCAGCTCTTAGGTGCAGTTATTTAGTAATTCTCTTCCATAAATGATCAAATTATTTCACGTAGTATACAGTATTTTCCTTTTATTCGATGGTGGGAAGAAATTGCTAGTAGTTACAGAAAATTTAGGACACTTTTGTAGCTATCAACAATTGAGTTTTGATCTTGTTGAAAAATATCTAGTTTTGAGCTTGATTTTCCCTTCCTTTTACTTTTCTCAACTTTGATAATGTAAATTTGAATGAAGATATCTATTCATTTACATGTAACTAAAGTTACTAAGTTAGAATGAGTGAAAAAAAATGCATGTAGGCAACTTACTGTTGTACATGTGGCTTTAAAAGAAATATCTATAAGAAAGAGTTATGCACAGTCAAACAAGTTAGTGCTTCACATAGTACAGCACCTGTATTTCCTCTGTAGTAAGTTTACAGCAAAACATTTATTTTGTTTCTGTATTTTGTGCAAGGACAGAAAAAGTAATGAATTTTTCTGTTACTGGCATGGATTAAAATATCTGGTGAGTCTTGAGTGTGTCAGCTTGCTTTCTTCATCTCTTCTCATGTCGCTTCCTATTCACATGTGATCCTCCCTGGTCTATTCCTCAGTCAGGCATAACACAGCCAGAAGGTTTTACCCCTGCTGCAAACAATGGTACTGGGGTCCCCTAAGAGATATTCTGCCAACGAAAGCCACGGTTACCTGTGTCCACAGATGGTTATGACTTGTAGCCCACCTTTCTTCTCTTACTTAAATACTGTGCTTATTGGGGATTAAGAACTCTGAATGATTTGGGATGGAGGTGGTGGCAGGAGGTCATCCTGCATACAAAGGGAATCAACATTGACTCTTCGAAAACGCCTGCGTCTGCTTCCCAGACTGACCATCTGGGACATTGCATGGCACTAAATCAACTGCAAGACAAAAGAAGAAACAGGAAAAAGTCATTAACTTAGGGGAAAAAAAGGAAAAACTTTTGCAGGAGCTGCTTTGTAGAGAATCTCATCAAAGGGAGAAAGTGGTTTATCATCATTGGAAAAAATACCTTTTAATGGTCAATGCACTTCTTTCCTTTCTAATACTGTGTGCAGTTCTGGAGCCCCCAGCACAGGAAGGACATGGAACTGCTGGACAGAGTTCAGAGAAGGGCCACAAATCTGATCAGAGGGCTGGAGCACCTCTGCTATGAGGACAGGCTGAGAGAGTTGGGGCTTTTCAGCCTGGAGAAGAGAAGGCTTCGAGGAGACCTTATAGTGGCTTTTCAGTATCTGAAGAGGGCCTACAGAAGGGCTGGGGAGGGACGGTTCATAAGGTCTTGTAATGACAGGATGAGGGGGAATGGGTTCAAACTCGCAGAGGGAAGATTTGAACAGGATGTTAGGAAGAAATTCTTCACAGTGAGGCACTGGAACAGGTTGCCCAGGGAGGTTGTGGCTGCTCCCTCCCTGGATGTGTTCAATGCCAGGCTGGATGAGGTCTTGAGCGACCTGATCTAGTGGGAGGTGTCCCTGCCTATGGCGGGGGGTTGGAACTGGATGATCTTTAAGGTCTCTTCCAACCTAAACCATTCTATGATTCTAAGATTCTAATTACTGCTCTATTTTAAACTACTTCACAGCAGCTATGATGTCAAGAAGAAGTACATCTACAAACACAAGAAGTAGTGGAAATACACCACATTCAGTATCTGGCAAGTCCTAACTGTTGGGGTGTGTTATGTAGTCATTTAAGAACATCAGGCTTTTCTGGTCTCGTGTTTATTGTGGCTATGAATGCAATGACAGACTCAAAAGATGGGTTGGCTGAGACACCCACATTTCAATCCATGTGGAATTCTGGGTTCTGCACTTTGGAACCAACTGGATGATGTATATTTTGCTTCAAGTGGCAATAAAATACTTCCATATCCAGCACTGATCCAAAATAATATTCAACAGCAACATACAAAGTTAAATAATTTTTGGCTGAAGTAACCAACCGGTTTACTCTGATAGGTTTCCAAGGAATGCTATTGAGGACTTGTTTAATCCACTGAAAATGTAATGTGACACATCTTCAGTCACTAGGGAAGATTCAAGAAGTATGGGTTAAAAAAGCTCTGAGCTTTCTCCAGCGTAAGTTCCTCTCAGCTGAAGGAGATTGTGTACAAAATTCTAGATAAGGTTTTATCAATGCTGTAAATTATGTCTCATGAACAATGTATGTTGCAACACAGCAAACAGATTGAGGACCTGGGTATTTTGTCACAGAAGTAAGGAAAGAATGCTGGAGAATTGCTGAGAGGTGATGAAGCAATGCATTACAGAGGCTCACACTGCAAACAGAGCTCTGAATATAAGAGCCACAGGAAAGCCTGGTCTGATGAGAGCAGAAGATGCCAACAGCTGGTGTCATTCTTGTTTTGAATGCTTTGAAGGTAGACTTACCTTTAATAAAATGGATGTGGGCTCAGAGGCTGCAAATTGGCAAGCACCTAAGGAACAAAGGAACTCAGAAACATTTGAACCTAAGTCTTCAAATGCCTGATTTGTAGGAAGCTTTTTGAAATTAGATGAAGCAAACTCACCTATTGTCAAGTACAATTATCAGCCAAAATAATCAGACTAAATTTCATAAACTGTCAGCATCAGCAATAGGTCTTTAGGGCTTGAAAGAAGAGTATTCTTCATAGAAGCTACTAGGCAAACAGCAAAGCAAGTTCACAGTCTTTTGTGTCAGAATAAGAGTACAGTCATGTTGCAGAGCATGGAGTGGAGAAAAAAATGGCCCCTGGGGAAAGAGTTCCTCTCTGAGTAGAGGAACTTACCTGTTTAGAAAGGTGAGTCAGAGAAGGAAGAGCCTTCTTCATCCTCAGCCCCATTAAATTGTCAGTTCCCAGATGTGGAGGGCAGGCCAGATGACATCAGATAAGCCAGCTGCCAAGCAGACAAAGGGTTTACCTCCATACTTGGATATCAAGAAAGTGCTGGCAAAGTAGAATTAGTATCAGTTTGTGCTTTAAGGGATAGACTGTACGATTTTTTGAGGCTCTTGTTCCAGTTTCAGCATCATTTTTTCTGTGACATTACTGTCACCACAACATCCTAATGCTCCTGGCCAGATTTTGTCCCGAAAGGCGTTCTTGGCTGAAAGACAAAGAACATTAGCATTATCTGCAAAAATTTAGAGTTGAGTGTCTCACTGAGTGAAAAACATCCACAGAGGTTTTGTTTTAAGTTGTGTTAATTCCGATTTCCCAAATGACTTCCCATCATTTTTGCATGTTGCTTCTACTGAATTCATCCAGTCATGGACAGGAAACTGCACCCTCCTTGAAAATCATAGAATCATAGAATCATAGAATGGTCTAGGTTGGAAGAGACCTCAAAGATCATCCAGTTCCAACCCCCCGCCATAGGCAGGGACACCTCCCGCTAGATCAGGACGCTCAAGACCTCATCCAGCCTGGCCTTGAACACATCCAGGGAGGGAGCAGACACAACCTCCCTGGGCAACCTGTTCCAGTGCCTCACCACCCTCACTGTGAAGAATTTCTTCCTAACATCCCGTTCAAATCTCCCCTCTGCCAGTTTGAACCCATTCCCCCTCGTCCTGTCATTACAAGACCTTGTGAACAGTCCCTCCCCAGCCCTCCTGTAGGCCCCCCTCAGATACTGGTAGGCTGCTATAAGGTCTCCCCGAAGCCTTCTCTTCTCCAGGCTGAAAAGCCCCAACTCTCTCAGCCTGTCCTCATAGCAGAGGTGCTCCAGCCCTCTGATCATCTTCGTGGCCCTCCTCTGAACTCTCTCCAACAGTTCCATGTCCTTCTTGTGCTGGGGGCTCCAGAATTGCACACAGTATTCTAGGTGGGGTCTGACAAGAGCAGAGTAAAGGGGGAGAATCACCTCCCTTGCCCTGCTGGTAATGCCTCTCTTAATGCAGCCCAGGACACGGTTGCTGTCTGAGCTGTGTGTGCACACTGCAGGCTCATGTTGAGCTTCTCATCCACCCAGACCCCCAGGTCCTTTTCCTCAGAGCTGCTCTCCAGCCACTCACCACCCAGCCTGTATTTGTGCTTGGGATTGCAGCGCCCCAGGTGCAGGACCTTACACTTGGCCTTGTTAAATTTCATGAGGTTAGCCTGGGCCCACCTCTCCAAAATGCTGAAATTAATTTCAGTTGTTACATCATTAAAAAAAACCACCAAAAAATTAAATGTAATCTGTTCGCTGATGACAATCTTCGTCAGAAATTTTGAACAAGAATCTTTGATGACAAAGATGAAACAATGCAATATACTTCAAGATAAAATGCAATTTTGTACAGTGTTTTCCTTTTGGATAGTATTACTAAAGAAACTTAAAAGCACGTAAGACAGGTGTTCTCTTTATGAGCACGTAACTCTCTTGTATAGCGTATGAACACAATTACCTTGCTGAATCAGGCTAGAAAAGCTCAAATCTTGTTTGTTTTTAAATATTTCATAGCTCTTACCTATTTGTCTTGCCTTTTGAATGTTTACGTGAGCGCTGAACTTGTCTGAAACTGCAGACACGAAAGAACCCTGGAACAGAAAACGTCCAGTTTAAAAGCCATTCAATTTTTAAGGAAAACAAACTGAACTCACCACAGGGCAACTCTGTTCTTGAAAGTTAGCAGCAAAAGACTCTGTGACTTACTGGGCTTGGAAGCGCCTTCAGATGTGTAAAACATACTCATTTTTGAGTGTTTTGTTTTTTTTTTTCCACAAGGTGGTCAAACATCCCACTTACTGCCAGATGGTCCAGGCTCATTAAAAGAGAGCTATAACCACAATAGCGAAGGTTTAGGACTGCAAATATAATTGCTACTTCCAGATTTGTGGTATGTAATGTTTATGTATTGCAACAGGGGTATAATAGAGATGCAGTCCATGGCAAAAAAAAAGGATTCAATACACTGCTGTCTCTGCTTTACAGGGTTAGGATGCCCCCAAACTCCAGGACAGTCACACCAGCCTCCAAAGCACTTACCTCCCTCCTGCTCCTTTCCCCTACTTCCACCTTTCCTTTCCCTTATCAGGAACACCACAGCCTTTCTTTTCCTAACAAATAACTTTTGATATTTCTTTTATTGCTAAGAAACCTGGACCAGGTGGAAGTCTTAAGTGGTCTGATTCTATTACCCAAAGGTAATACTTATATTAGTTTTAAAGGGGAGATGTTGTCTGGTTGAATCAACCCTACAAATGTGCCCTTCTTCTTGCTGGCATCTGTTAGTCAAGCTGAGGTCCAGCTCACATTGTACCTCCCTCTGCAACGCTGAGTTGAATTCAGCTAGGAAGACTGTGTTTCACAAATACAGCTCAGCTGTCACAGACAGCTCAGTCACGGCTGAAACTTTGGTGGGGTGTGTGGGGTGTGCGGTGTTTAATGAACAGATTTATTTGAAAACTCTCAGTGTGAAAAAATATTAAAGTCTCCACATCCCAATTTCAGTTAATAGCAATGGGTGAGCTGCCACATCTCTCTCTTGATATCTGTGAGGAACTTCAGTTCCATGGAGTGCATGAAGATCTGTAATTTTCCTTGTTCTCACCCTCAGGCTTCAATTTTCCTGAGTTCGTTCTGAGAGCCTCTCCATGGCCACATTACTTTGATTTATCACGGAGAACGGAAGATTTCTAACATGTCTTTTTACCATTTGCCAGTGAAGGTATTAGGTATACAGAAAGGATTCTGCAAATGTTTGGCCACCAAACAATTTATACTGATATAGTTACAGAAAGAAAATGGTGACTGCCTAACATAACATAGTTTAAACTTCATTAATGAACATAGTTTCCATGTCTAATAACTACAATGCTAGTTGTCAAATCTCACCCATTTTACAGCTCTGTATTTTTTGCTATCACATAGTAAAAAAAAAAAAACCCAACCAACCAAACAAAAAAACCCAAAAAAACAACCAAAACTAAATTGTGTCAGAGTTGTTGCATTTAGCAAAGGATAAATTTGGTAATAGATGAGTCCCCTTGAGTTCTAGCCGCTCTTCAGAGATTAGTGGGGCTAGATCTAGGGGCAGCTGGATTTATCTCTTAAGAGATAGGCCATTTATTGCGGTGATTATAAGCCTCACATCAGGTGCAGGAACAGCCTGTCTGCTGTAGGTCCGGCCGCATTGAAAAGATGCAGTCGAGTGCACGAACAGCAGAGTTTGTTCATGTGCAGCATGCACAGAATCTTCGCCACTGACAATGATAAATGCTCTGAACGATGGAAGAGCGATACAGCTGTAAAATACAGACGCAATCACAGGTATACAGTCTCCCGGGGAAGCATCTGGACGTAGGCGAGATTGTGAATGTTAACCTAAAGACGTCCCTTCGGAGGACGGGGCGGGGGAGGGGACGCAAGCCATCCGTTTGTCCCCGTTGTTTGCCCCTAAATTCCCGTTCCCCACTTTAGACTGGAGACAGCGGCAATACTTATACCTCGCATCTACTATTGTGTAGAATGTGGAGGGTGGGACCGTGGTCAAGCCATTGTTCCATTAGCAGTTGCAGAAGCGCTGAGGCAGTTTTGAGGGTGACCAACGGAGGAATGAGCGCCTAGCCACACACTCAGTGGAAGAATAGATCTCCCTCCTGCCCCGCCTCCCGCCTCCCGTTCCACATTCCTTCCCAGTGACATGGCAGCGCAGACGACCGCATCTCCACCCAGCCTCTGTGCCTGCTGCCTTCATCGTGTGTTTATAAATAATATTAATTTCGTGCGCTTCCACTGCTCTGTGCTTCCGATACGGCTGTTGTGGTGAACTGTGTTTTAGAAGGGAACTGCAAGCTAAGGAGTTTTGCAATAGCACAACACCTTTTTTTTTTTTTAATTTTTTTTTTATTTCTAGGTTTGAATTCAGCCCAGAAAAGTTGCTGTGTTTCGGTGCTGATAAAATTCCCTACACAAAAGCTGTTTGATCACAGCCCCATTCCCAGCGGAAAAGTGTGTTTGTCAGAAAAAACCCCTCTACAAATCTCATTAATTGGTACCTTTGTTGCTAGTTTCGGGAGACTGAACAGACCCTGAATAGACTTAGATGTTCTCTCCAGGCCAACACTGAAGCGAATTAAAACTCTGGAAACAAAGCCATTATATCTGTTTGTATCTGATGCATAGGTAAAATGGAAATCTGAGCCTATATGCTCAGTTGCTTTTATAAACACACTGGAAGTAAATAGAAACAAAATGTGACTTTCAGTTTATGAGATTGCAGAGGCCTAATCTTCTTCTTCATTCAGAAATAAGTCTTAGCACTGTCAATAAGAATAATGAGAAAAGAAAGAACTACAAGAAGTTCTGAATTTGTGAAGTTTTTTCAATGCATCTGTATAAGTAGCTTTGCTTGGACATGATTTGCAATATATTTTCGTTCTTTGCCATTTGGCTTCATTGTCTAAGGCAACTTATTTATTATCAGGCAATTACTAAAAAAATATTTGTGAGGACTAAGTAGTTAAAGCTGTGGGCTGGGACTCAAGAAACTGCAGGCTGACTGTGGCATCACAAACTTCCTGTGAGATGCTGGATGGAGAAGCTATAGGAGGATTATTATTGCCAATTTATGTGTTTAATAGTGAAATGCCTGGTCTAAGTGAGCTCTCTTGGCCTGATTTTAAATGAGGAGAATGTGAGATGCAGCTTCAGAGGGGGGGGTTACTTCTACAGCACAAATGCTTCCCATCATTAGGATGAATTGCCACCTGAAAATATCAGAGTCACTTTCACTGAAGGCAAAGCTCATTTTTGAACACCTAGTGTGGAGTGAGGACTCACTTCACCTGTAATGAACCTTCACATTTAGTTCTGCCTGAATAAGTTCCCAGGTGAGAATAAGAGTATATTGTTGACATATGTGCATTTCAAACACATAAATATGAGCCATGAACAGTGGCAGGCTGGGAATGATCATCTGCTGAGTGCACAAGAGGTAGACAAAATGCTGCACAATAGGGAACACTGACCAATAACTATTTATGGATGTAACTGATCCTATTATTGTGGACTTCCGTGGTGGCCCCCTTCCTCAGAACTCTGCTCTAAACCACAAGCTTTAGAGTCCACATCACTGCTCTTCTGCCAAGATAGAGAAATCGTAGTGCCCAGTATCCCTTCATACGCTAAATTAACAAAGGAGAACCCTTTCATGGAATAAATAAAATCCCCTAAGAAAAAATTAAGTAGGTTTCTGGGCCAAGATCCTTGTGTCTCCATGTGCTCTCATAGTTGCACTGTCAGATTTTGGGCAGCTATAAATATTGAAGCGGTGGGCAGTCCAGCAGCTGTCTGGCATTCACATTTTATGTGGCTAAATGCAGCAGAATGTACACGAGATAATCTTGTTGCATTTGTTTCTCCTGAACCTCTAAGGAGCAGAGCAAATATGATTTCTTTTCGAAGGAAATCTTCAGCTATTGCCACAGCAGCAGATCTTAATTAAATATATGTACTATCGCCCTCTGCTGGTAAAAGGAGGCAATATGTGCTTGGCTTTTGATGCAACACAATGTGAAGAGCCTGGGAACAATGAGAACCTTGTATGTGTATATATATGTGTGTGTGTGTATATATAAAAATCTCATGCTGAGGTCACTGAAAAGAGCAGCTTTGAATATCTAGTTTTTGAAAGACAACGCAAGTTACAGGGGTTTAGGAGACAAAAGAGGTGTCCAAATGTGAGTGGTTCGGGGAATGAGAAGAGTTCAAATGCAAGCATATAAGAGAATACAATGGTTTCCACAGTTTTCATTCACTTCAGTCCTAGTCTAGGGAAAATATGTAAATAAAATTGGGATCTGTTTAGTTTTTAGAAGCTAGCAACTTTTTTGGGTTGACAAATGCATTTGTCCACTGGACTGTGATTAAGATCAGTAAAGCAGTTATTTCTGTGCAGCATGCCATTGCAAATTTGTTTCTGTGTGTGCTTGTATTGCTTTTATTGTTCAAAGTGGTGTATGAGGTTTTGAGATAGCCAACTTTTCTTGATAAAGAAGGGTCTGTAATAGTCTTTGATTCATTATCATGCTACGCCACTCCAAACTATCATGAAAATCAGCTGGGCAAGTGGAGATCTGGAATGTAGTCCTGCTAGTGCTTCCTGGTGTGTATCTAGAAGTACTGCTTTTTTGCACTTTTCTGTGTTTTGCTGGGTTTTGTTCCATACCATGAATGATTAAGGCTCTCAGGCCCCCATATTTTGCTTATATTTGCTCAACTGTTAAGTCACCCTACCTGGAGTTTCTTATCTGTTAAAAGTTAAGCAAGCCACAGACATGTTCTTTGGCTTATTTTGGCAGAAAATATCCTGATTGTGTTAGACTTCATGTATCACCAAACCATCTGTCACATATACCTGCATGGTTTTATGATGTACATGAGGTCATCAGAGGGAAGTATTTGGAAGTGTACTCTTGTGGCCTTTTTCTACAAGAGAATACAAAATACTTTGCCAAAACTTTGTAAAGCTATGACATCTCTTAATATAATTTCTGATAACCATGCTTGCAGCATTCAGAGGCAGCATTATTGTATAGCACTAATTTCATCCCCCAACTTCAGAAGACTTTTAATCAAAGACAGATGATGGATCATTCAGATCTTGTGAAGTGGCACAAGGTGCCTGTACAAACATTGCATGTGTCAGTATAGGACAGCATAGAGCTGAGAGACTTTTACGGTGTCTCTTATGTTTGTGACCACAAATCCTGATGTTGGCGTTATTTAGGATGAAAAAAATCCATCACTGATGATATAACATGAACGTTCAGTTGTTGTGGAAAAATGCCCACACTTTTAAGAGAACTGAGACCATGATCACAGGTAGATACAAGCAGACTTTGACACTTTTGATGGCTTTTCGCTTTGCTTCCAGGCTTGCACTGGACATTATACTTAGTTATTTCTATCCCTGAATTTGAAACACAAATTTAAAATAATGGTATGCTGAGTCATAATGGAAGGGGAAAAAAATCAAACAAACAACCAAAAAAAAAAAAAACCCACCACAACAAACTATGTGGGACACTTTGAATATGTGTACACTATAGTAGACAAATAAACTACATTTTGTCTGGCGATACACTTGACTGTCATGTTTCCCAGAGAAACGGTAACTGTTCACCTCTTGATGAATTTTCTGTGCTCAAAAGTTATTCCCTAAAAAGTCGTCCTGAGCATCAAGACTCAATTATTGACATAAATGTTCTGTGCTCTGGAAAACTGCATTTTTCAGCAATATTAGAAAGATGTATGTTGAAGCAAAAAGCCCTTTCTGCGTTTGCTTATTCACATGTCACTTATTTGTATCAGGTTCAGAAATAATTTAGAGTTGAGAAGAAGTGACAAAATCTTTTTTTAAACATAGGTTGGTTGAATCACCAGAAATTATTACATTATTACATTCATTCTAGAATTCAGGTTAATTTCAGAATTATATTTAAAAAAAAAAAAGTAAATAGTTTCTCTGTAAGGAGTGGCAGAAATTAAATTACATCCCAAACAGCTTATGAATTTCCAACAGAAAATGCTCCTCTGAGTTTTGTACTCTAGCCAGATATATATGAAACACATACACAGATACACGTGAAGCACATACATTCACTATCCCACAAGGTGTGAAAAAAGGAGGCCTTCTCTTTGTCTCCATCCTGACTTTTCTCTCTATTTAAAATGAGAAAGATTGATAAGATAGCAAGTGCTTTGAGGTTTGAGATATCTTCTCTCCATTTGTGCTCCAATGTAGGGTTGAAGTTGTACTTGCAGACGGTGATATTAAAATAGCCTCACCCTGTGCACTGTGCACGGCCACAGATCCAGGGGAAAGAAATAATTGCCCACCTTTGTGTAGTCCTCACTTTTCCCTACGAAAAACCTGTAAGAATTGTCTTAATTCAAAGCAAATTAGTACCATAAGCATATACACTTTCCTTTTGCTTGGTTACTCCTCAGCTGTGTTTCTCAGCAACTTTCTGGAAATTATGGATTATTTAAACCATGTCCCAAATTTTCCAGCTGCCATTTGATAGTTTGCCCTTTGTCACTCGTCATTCCCTGGCTCTTGCTGCATCTTTGCAGACTATGCTTTTACTTTCTCAGAGAGCAATCCCAAACATTTGAAAATGTATATGGCTGATCAGGAAGCAACATGGAATAAAGAAAAGAAGCAAAGAAATAATGATCAGGTGATATGGAGCAATATCTGGTGGGATTAAATTGTTTGGGAATCTGAAAATTGAGTTCGATTTCCTATTCTGTGTACTTCTTGAGACAGTTTTTGCAACATCTTGTAACTCTTTCTAGGGCTCAGTTCCACTGCGAAAAATGACAACAAAACTATTGCAGTGCATGGATGAAAAGTGAATTTGGCACATTAAAATAAAAAACAGTTTCTCCATCATCTCTCAGTGCAAAAACATTTCTGTTTTCATTGCTGCTTCACAATATTCAGTATATGTATTATTACATACACATATATAAATTGATTTGAAATACTCATTACCTCATTATTATTCTATAAATAGGAAAAAGAGAGGGACATTTCATTATATCCAGCTGAGTTAGTCAAGATGCTTCATCGTTTGTCTTCTTGTAAGTCCCAAAGATTTTTTCCAACAGCAATAGCTTTTAATGGAACATAGGGAATAACCTAAGGTGGATTCACTGCTCATAAAATAGTATTCATATTCCTAAGCAGAGTGAGAATGTGTGTTTCTTTGGGTGTGTGTCAACTCTGATCTAGAAGCAGAAACCAAGCAATATCTGGAGAGGAAGGACAGCAGAAGTTTCTGTGATGGTGTCAGTGACAAACTGCTTATTATGAAGGTGTTGCTTCAAAACAGGTGGTGACGAAAGATGAATGGGGGCAAAAGAGGAGCCTGAAAGAAAACTTCAGCTTCTCCCTTTTCTGGATCGGTTGTGTTCTAAGCATTAATTTTAAGTGCTCTTTTATGGTCCCTGCAGTAAAACAAAACCTGGGTGGGTAAAATTCTTCCCCCATTGAGGAGACTGTATAGCCCCTTAAGGTTTTTATGGGACCTTATATTCCTTTTTGCTTTACAAAGTAGCATTTTATCTTTCCTCCTGCACAGGCAGAACTCATCCAGTCTCTAAACCATCCTCGTTCACCTTTGAAAATTTACAGGGGCTTTCAGGCAGACTTGCCTGAATGCCATTGACCTCTGTGGCCTATGTTATTGACCAGAACACAGACTTTTCTGCCAGCATAATATATGCCCCTTTACACCCCTGTAAGAGATGGAAATGACTCTTAGAATAGCCAAGACCAAAATAAAACCTGGAGGTAGTTTCCCAGTTTCACTTGTATTGCTGAGCTTTCAAGAATATAACATAAGGGATCAACAGGCTTAGAAAGGAACCCTTTGAACATCCTGATTAGATGGTCATTACCTTCTGATGAGCTGCTTAAAGAATAGCCCTACTGGCAGTGTAAGCTATTTGCCTGTTACAACAGTAAACAGCACTCTTGAAGAGGAAGCCCCATTATAAAACCAATGTAGGCAACAGTAATATGCAGACCATAAAAATCCCTTGCAAGGCAAGATCTGCTGTGGAAGTTTTTAAAAATAAGTTTGAAATAGATGGAGTTCTGGATTTTCTGCTACAGTTTCAGAATCACTAGCTAAGAAGTTACCTGACAGTTTCCATCTTTCCTTTACCAAGGATTCATGTACCTCCTTTTAGAGCTATCGTCATCTGATGTCTTCAAGATGCAGCAGGTCTCAATAACTTTCACCTTGTGTTCAGGAAATCAGTAGTGCTGAGAACAAAATACCACGTATATATGCCTAGTGAAATGCATGTTGGATGTTCTACACAATCAGCATGAAAGGGTGAAGATAAATTAGCCATGAACAGACTAATCATAAATTAATTCAGAAAAAAAAGTCATCTAACAATTTATTTGCTAGTATCACAGAAAACTGGTTAAGATTTGAGTGCCTTGATGACAAAGAAAAATTTGAAAGAGTGAGAGTAATCTTTGAGAAGTACATAAAAGTGAAAAAATATTTTGCTACTGAAAGGCATAAACGTTTGCACTGTCATATCAAATTAAAAAGATGAAGGCAAAAACTGATCAGAGTGGAGTTACCTAATCATTATTACTATGACAATAGTTTTGAATGACTGTGAAATAAACGTATTTTAATATCTTACTAACATGTAGTATGCATTTGTGGGCAGAGAAATGTATACCTGTATTTCTTATATATATATAGACATGTGTGCTTTCATTTTGATTTAATTTCAAAATCTCTCCTAAATCTCTGGTTTTATAGTATCTTAAAACCATTGGGAGAGAGTCAGATCCTGTCTTTCAGTATCTTCAGGGATGCCCGTGCTCAGGTATATATAGAGGAAGCTTAAATCTCTGCCTTAATCTATAAAAACATATAGGTATTCGCAAATTGAAAACTGATACATAAGGAAGTGGTTGAATCATCCTGTTAAAGAGTGTATTATCTTAAACCTGTGACGTTTCAACTACCACCAAAATCCAAATGACAGCAAAGTAGGCAGTTTGAAAGAAAATGTAGCAGATTTTTTTGTTCCTTTCCAAATTTTCAAAACTGAAAGCATTACTAGTAATCATACCAGGAACAAATCAAATATGTTGCCTTGGTCACAGTTGAATGAACAGTGAGATATTCCAGAACTGACAGTGGCAGATACAAGTGCAACATGCTATATCTCCTTCTTTTTTTTACTCCCATGAATTCATGGCTGTAACTGCAGCAAAGGATTGCATGTCTGCCTGCAGCTTTTCTGCTATTCCTTTCTTTTTGCCTAGAGAAGACATTGCTCATTAGACATTGTAAGAGCCCTCTCCCCAGTCACCCTTACTGCTTCCCACTGCTGGATCACACATCTCTCCTGTTAAAGCCCATTTTATGTATGTTCATGTGAGCCTTGACACTTTCCCTGCAGACATCTGAAGAGAGTTATCTGAAGGTGCTCTGACAGATGGGATCTGGTGGCCTTATGACACTCAGATGGCTAGCAATATGAAGATATGCACAGGCACTCATGAGGTAACAGGAGCTTTTTTACCATTCCTCTGGTAGCGATAAGCAGAGAGCCACACACTGACTGGCATGTGATTTAAGTCAAACACAGCCTTAAGTCAGTAAGAATCATGGTCCTTAACTTGATTACAGCTGCTCTAATCAACAAAACGTTAACCTTTGCTCTGTAGTCTAGTTTGGTCTTCATACTTCCAGGCAGCGCAGACCTGCTTTATGAGGCTTTCCAAAGGCAGCACGTCGTGATGGGTGAGCCTCCATTCCCCAGGCTACATGGGCAGATATAGCACAGCTGTGTTAATTAGCAGCTCCCAAGTCTCAGCACCCAGCTATTCTGGTGACAGGCCTGTCTGAGGCAGATAACTTTGCCAGTTCTCATGTAGCAAACATAGCACTGAAGAGTCTTAGCTAGCATTAACAGCTCAGCTTCTTATCTTGCCTTCTCCTTTCATCCAGAATAGCTTACTCTGGTGTTGACTGTTTTGCAGAGACAGCAACACCAACACTGGACTCCCATACCACTTCTTCTTTCTTTACTATACTTCATAGTGCTTCCTGGTAAGGTGCACTGAGAAATATGAATAATACACATAACAGGTCTCTTGTCTTTACTGTGTTTCTTCAGTGCTATAAGATCAAGGCTGATACACCTCTTGCCCTGGGAGATGAATTCGTGCATAATCTCACATTGATTGGTGATACTGAGCAACTCACCCTCCAATAATTCCTACTAATCCTGTGCTATGTGTTAGCTTCAGTCTCAGCAAAATAACACAGATAAAAAATCTGTAGGGGTGAATCCTTGGTTTACAATTAAATTATTTTCTTAACTCCCAGCTAGCAATGTGGAACTTTAGCCTGCTGTTCAGACACCTGAAGATTTTGCTTGTGTTTTATTCAAACAGAATCACATCTCATGAGCCCCTTGAAGACAAAGATGAGGTCATTTATTACACACACAAAAAAACCAAACCCTAGAGACAGAACAAAGGAAAGGGAGGGAGATTTTTTAAGTGCTTATTATGAATTTTCTTTAATGTCTTATTCTGGTTTATCTTTTGCCAGGTGCTAAGTGAAACGTTAGAAATTAAATTACCAGTCAGGAGGTAATTTTGCTTGGCTGTAGACTCTCAGACAACATTAACGCTCCTTCCCTCTCCTTCATTCTCCCCCCTAAAGTGCTCTGAGTCTTCTCTAAAGACCAGATAGGAGGATGGAGCAGGAAAAGTCACAGTACAATTGCTCTGATACCTTGCCTCATTTTGACATTCCTTTAATCCAGAGCTTAAAAAACAGTCTTTTGATGTTGTTCATTAAGAAACAAAAAAAGTGAAGTATATGCTTTGCCTCTACTGATAGTACCCGTGGCTTCTCCCTCCCTGGATGTGTTCAAGGCCAGGCTGGATGAAGTCTTGAGCGACCTGATCTAGTGGGAGGTGTCCCTGCCTATGGCGGGGGGTTGGAACTGGATGATCTTTAAGGTCTCTTCCAACCTAAACCATTCTACGATTCTATGATTCTATGAGGTGCAATATGATTTGAAAATCATTGTTCAACACATCTACTGAGCTAAGCATGCAAGTGATATTACCCTAAATATACTTCAGTTGTTTATCAATTTGGTTGGATACATTTACGCAGATAATGGAATGCGGAACAGAGTTCTCATATCTCACATACCTTGGCTGCCTGTGTATGCTTTATTGCTGAATAGACATTGCATTGGTTATACTTTGTTAATTCTCTCATATTTTGGAATGATTAAGACAAATGTGTTTTAGAGTTTGTAAGTCAGATCCTGGACACAGATTAATTTACAGTTTCAGACAAGATCAGGCTGACTTCTTGAATTTTCCCCTGCACTTACAGAGTTTCCAAAACAACTCTTTCTATTCTCAGGCTGGCAGTTGATCACTAATGTCACAAACGCTGACTGAGATATTGCCTTCTGCTTCCCCCCACACAGTGTGAGCCTTCTTTCTCTGATTGTGGTACTCTGGCCACCCTAGAGATCACAGATCTTTGGCAGAATGGTCTCCTTCAAATAAACTGATGTAATTCCAGAGAATCAATACACAGGAATCTCACTTTTCCATTCAAATCTCTGTTCTCTTTGACACTGTATTTTTTTGGCAAAGAAAGACACACATTCTCTCACTCTTATACCATTTTCATACCCTTTGGAAAAAAAAAAAAAAAAAACTTTGATTTTTGTTGTTATGGTTGGTTAGTTCATCGGTTTTTTGTTTTGTTGTTGTTATTTTTGGAAGGTACTGTCATGGTGGGTCTGTTCCCCCACTTTTTGTGCTGAGAGAAGCAAACACAGCAAGGGAAAACAAAAGTTCTGGTTTTACATAATATGGTCAGGATTGGCAAAGTGCCATTCTGGTTGGTTGATCTATGTCCAAAGGCCCACCAATCTCAGGCGTACATTGATAAAAGGAGATGAGCAGATAACATGGCTCTCTGGTCTGGTCTAGTCTGGCCTGGTCTGGTCTGCTCTGATGCTCTATTCATGCCTGCTGCTACCATTGTGGCTTCTGTATGGTCTCAGTGTTGCTGTTGCATCCTGCCTACCCCTCTGCAAGTCTTGAGCTGTCAGAGACAAGAGAAACCAGGTCAGAAACTGTGCTTTACCTTCAGGTTCCTGAGAAAAGGGTCTGAGCTTTGAAGCCACCGGTAGCAACCCCTCCATATGCTTTGGGCACTGTCTGATACTATAATGTAGCCTCAGAAATCCAGAGGGACTACTTTGTGACTAAACACTCAAAAGCTTCTTAGCAAATCTCTAGCAAGATTCTGTAAATTCTTAAGTGAATTTGAGTACCTTTTGCCTTAGCAGCAGAAAGGGGCCTCTCTACCCTCCCAGGTATGCAAGAAGTGCAAAGAAACTAAGAGCCTCTTTCCAGTTTCAGGTTCAATATCTGTTATATTGTTGCTAGTTATGTTCTTAAATGTATAATACTTTTACGATAGTGCAAAGAACCAATTATTATTAAAAGTACTGGTTGGTAGTGAGTTTCTGAATAACAAAATTAATAAACTATATTAATTTTCAAAAAATCATATTTTGCATTCATATCCAACCATTACAGGTACCATATTTCTTTTTTTTACTCAGTTTTTATCTGTTTTCTAGCTTTTACCTGTTTTCCTGGTGATGTTAGGTTCCTGCTTTCTTCCACCCTGCTTCAAATTCCATGGTTAGGAGAAAGATGCCTGTTCCTTCATACCTTTAACACCATAGTTCAGGTACACACCCTTATTAATTCTCGCTCCATTCCTTTTTCTGAATGGTAGCTCTTGGCTGAATGTTTTGCATAATCTTGCAGTGAATAGTTAAATATAACTTCAGAGAGAAAGCTGATATTTTATGCTATCAAGTATCACAGGGGAATGGAGGTGGGGAGCCCTTGCTATTTAGATGTTTTTATCAGAGCCTTTCATAAAGATCCTCAGTGTGCACACACAACTAAAGGAATAAGGTCCTTCCCTTGCAGCTGGCATCGGTACAAACATGGCACATTGCTTCTGAAATGAGTCACCAGTATTAAGCATGTTCCTAAAGTCAAAAGATGTATAAGGTACTTCTCTTGAAAGCAAGAGAACCATTTTTTCCCCCCCTTGCTTGGTAGAGGTATACTTTTTTCAGAACGGCGCACTGCTGTTTAAGTTGATGTTTCTTTTATTAAATAAAATTAAACAAATGAGTAAGTGTTAATGAAACTATTCCAGTAGTTCAATTTAAAGTAAAAATTATGCCATGACAAGCAAGAAGCTTTGAGTTTTGGTGTACAACAAATCAGTAAATCCTGTGTGCTTCACTATGTGTCAACATTTTCTACTGGGTGTCATGAGCATGGATGAAGAAGCTTTTTGGGTGTGCTAACCTGCTGCATCTGAAGTAGTGTTGCAAGGCAGATGTAAGGCAATAGTATAGCAT
>VWZI01020861.1:75963-92408 GCA_013396835.1 Psilopogon haemacephalus | reverse complement strand
AAAAAAAAAAAAAAAAAAAAAAAAAAAAAAAAGGTGCCTTTGGTGAAGTCCTTGAGCATGAAAACATTGCAGTCTGGGAGCGTGTTCTAGGGAAGGGTTGCTATGAGATGATTTCCTAAAGCAGTCCCCTTCAGCTGCTGGGATGAATATAACTCTGATCTTTTATGATGCAGTAGTTGCTTTCTTCTTGCATCATGAGGGAATTTAACCATTTTTTAGAGACTTCTTACTTGTCTCTCTGGCAAATTCAAGTGATTATTAATCTTGATATCTTCTATGACAACTTTTTTTTTCATTTATTGCCATTGGTAAAATGCAGGAATAATTTGTAAGATTTCTGAAGCTCGGGATAGTTGCACAAGACTAAGATAAAGTAGACTGTTTCATCAGGCAAACCTAAGATATAGGAGATGGGTTCTCTGTAGCATTCATAATAGTTTAAAAGCTTAGATGCAGTATGTGTCACCTGCAATCATGTCTTTGCAGTATTACTTATTAACAATGATTATAAAAAAATAATTTTCAAAATTTAAAGCATCTATCAGTGGAAGAGAAATAGGCTTTCTAAGTGCAGCAAAATACTGCTGAATACTGCAAAATACTTTCCCTGACAGTACTCTACTAGCAAAGTAAAAGTTTGTGAGTCAGTTGGGGACAAAAATCTTTGCACGATTTAACGATTTCTGCCTTTCTTTTACCTCATGATTTTGGAAGCCCTTTGTGTGTTTTGTATTGCTACCTTGAAACTGTGAGCAGTGGTCACATTGCCAAAGATCGTTCCTCTGTAGTGCATCTATTCTACCTATTTACTGCGTAATGCAAGACCACCTATCTTATAAAAATGTTATACACTTATGTGTTATTAGTTGTAGAAGCTTTATGAGTGCTGAGTCAGTCAGACAATATTCTTCAGATAGCACTGACAGAGTTCATTCTGCATATTATATACACATCCTACAGTAGTCAGAACCTCAGTGTAATCTGTCATCGGCACCAATGTCCTGCAATTTTATTTTCAGTAACTGACTCATATGCCCATTAGTTGCCTTCCTCCAGTTTTGGGTGGCCATGTCAGAAAGCAAATCTTCATCTTCTATTGTCGTGGTGTTCAGAGGTGAATGGTCGAAATGCCAGTCCCAGCCTTGTCAAGCAAGTAGGATGCACTTTCACACACAGGGTGTACATCAGATTATACCCAGTCTTCTTGGTCTTTATTGCCTTTCATCTCCTGATCTTGCACCTTGTTTGTACTGCAAGGGGTGTTTTGCTCTGATATTTCCAGAGCCAGATCATAGCTAGCTGAAGGAAAAGAATAGTATCAAGGAGTCAAAAAATTATGTAAGCCATTCATTGCTTCCCCAGATGAGATGTGGAGTGTAAATATTACCACTGGAAAACTGATCAGCTGAAAGCAGTCTCTTGTGACAATGCCTGGGCTATATTCAGCGTATCAGATACACTGAAGAATGAGGCAAGCCATATAGCAGCTTCTGTTCCCCCAGAATAAAATGACCATAGTTTCAACCTCATTCACTTTCTTGCACATTGAGCCAAAAGAGTATGTATGGATAAGGCCATCATCAATTTCTTAATCAGTTAACTTTTTAATCAAGACCTGGCTAAACAGATGATAATATGCATTGAACACTGAGCACTTTTGTCTGAAATAGTCCACATAAAGAACTGCCTGGCCTGAAGGAGATAAGTTCCAGGTTGCTGTGCTAACTGCCCAAGACTTGCTGATGCACTTGAGAGTCCCAGCTTCCTCCATTACCTCAGCTGTGAGAATCCAAGATTCCACTTTAGTGAGAAAGCAAATAGTTAAACATGCAGCTGTGGCATGAAATAATTGCTTCTCCAGTTCTCTTCTGCACATTCCCAGAGGGTATTCCAAGAAAGTAGATCAACCCCATTTTTAGCTGAGTCTTAAATTATTGAACATGTTATATACCAAACCACTAACCAACAGAAAAAATGGTTATAAACAGACTTCTGTGTATTAAAAAAGGCGGATTTTTTTTTTTTTTAAATGAGGAAGTACTTCCTCTTTGTTTGTGTGAGACAGGTATATTTTTATTTCAAAAATAGAAACTTTTCCATCTCACAAAGGTGCAGTTCTGAGTATGGGAAGAACCATTATGGGGATGGCAAATGCCTCAAAGCCAATTTCCTTTTTATAAACTTGCTTTCCTTATCCTAAGAGGCTTTTCTAGAATGTAATGTTAATTCATGCAGTGCAAGGAAATGCGGTCTCTAATGCCTCTCACACTAGACATATGCCTGTACTGCAGATAGGTGTGACTGATGCTCACAGAGCTATCAGTGTACCTGGTGAGCAGTAAAGCCACCAGCTCTGCAGCCAGAGATCCAAAAAAACATTTAGTAAGTGTAAAACCATATAAATTGCAGAAACGTCTCTGTATACACTACCACTAGAAGTAACAGTGAACTAATGATCTTTAGTCTTATTGGGCTAAGAGAAGGGTAAGCAAATAAAAACCTGTAACTGGGAGTGTGCTATTATATTCTTTTTAGAGCAATCCAAATGTATGCAGTAGATGTCCTTCAAAGTGGATCACATTCAGCTAATGGCAGAAAAAAGAGCAATGAAAGAGTGGAGTCAGGACTTTAAAAAGCATAGGTGTTTTGAACCACTGCTTCAGCTCACTATGCTGATCTGAACACTGGTGAAGGTTGCTTTCAGCTCAAAATCTGTCCTGACCACCGAAACAACTAACCTACAGTGAACTTCCACAGCAAAAATGCTGTGTCATGTCAGTGCTGAGCTATGCAGATGAGAGGATGAATGAATTATACAGGGCTTTTTGAATGCATCTGTGCAATCAGTGAGGATGAGTTATATAAGGCTCCTCGTCCTAACGAAGGGGAAAGTGTTTGTCTTTCTTCAGCACAGTTCGCCCAGGGACAGGTTCCATGCAGGAGAGCACTGACAGGCTCCTTTGTAAAAGACACACAAAATAAGATACCAGTTTTCCCTGCAATTCTCAAACATTTCTCTGAAGGAACAAATTCTAGGTCCCGCACCATGCTTTAGTGAAACAACTTTTAAGCAAAGGCTCTCCACAGGCACAGGAAACCCTTTGACAGCATTGCAGCTGCAGCACTCCTGTGGGCTGTGAAGTCATGCTCCCTTTTGCAAAGAAGAGAGCTTGAAAAATAAACCTATGTACTTAGAGATGCCTATCCCATGGTTGCATCCCTATTTCTGACAGGTATCTTACAACCCTCACTGAATGCAGGAGCGGTGAGCCACAGCTCCCATCTTAAATACTCTTCAGGAGAACCATTACTGTACCACTACCCACAGAGCCTCTTGCACTCACATACAAACGAAAATTTGTCTGATATTTACAGACACAGGAAGGCTTGCACACAAAAGTGCATACCTCACAGAGCAGTTAGGGCTAATTCTGGGAACAGACTGCTTTAGGAAGCTATGAACAGATGGACAGAGAACTGGGAGACCTCTTCTTAGATGTCTGCTTAATATTTTGAGGGGAAAGGTGCCATTCCTGGAACAGGTTTATCTCTGTATAGAAGAGTAGCTAAAGAAATTCCTGTTCACACAGTGAACTGCAATAACTACGTGATGTTTATTAGCAGGAAACTCACAGTAAAGCATGCTAGCCCAGTGAACCATATTTTCCCCACATCCCTACAGTGGGTTATGAACAATAACCATAGCTTAACTACTTGTGGTGGCTTGATTTAGAAAATGGCTTTGTATTTTGAGAAGCTAACCAGCAGTTAAAAAAGATTTTATTCTTATTTATATACACATATAAATTAGTGCCTATATACTTAACACTTTTTGTGATACCTGTGTGACAGGAGAAACATGACCAAAGAATGTTCCAGATAATAATTAAAAGTTTCCTGTACAAAACCTCTGCAACTGCTACTGATCTTCTCTGAATATGGATCCTTATTCTGATCCTTTTCTATACTTGAAAGCCTAGTTAAACCTGCTGTAAGTCAGCTTCTGATTCAAGCTGACAAGTGAACAGATTCGACTGTTATATCTAGTGCTATTTAAAAATAACAGATTCACTAAAGATTACTCCAGTCACTGATCAGAAACTGGTGGAGCAGCAGCACATACGGATTTTAAAGCAGTCTTTTCATATTTCATATAAGGGAAGGTGCAGCATTCTTCTAATATGTAGATTAGAAAGAAAAAGCCAACAACGATAGTATGTTCAGAGTCCGATTTCAAAATAATAAAATTTTAAAAGTGAAACGTTATCTCTATGTCAGACCTCTTTTTCTCTTTAGTTCCTTTTTTGTTTCTGGTACCTGCCTTTTTAACATAACAATCATTATCATGATAATACCAAAACCCAGTAAGAACCCTACATCACAGGGAACAACAAGAATGAAACCACTGGCACAAGCTTTACTTGGTTTCTATATCTCTAAAACACTCTGGAGGGAAGAGAAACATTTCTCTGCATGATGCTACTTTTCCTTCTTATCTTTACCCTGCAGTCATCGACCCTAACCTACAAAGTCTCCCTATCAAATGCACTGATGATAGACATACATTCAACAGAGTTCTTACCAACAGTAACAGTTAATGCTTAGAAAGCAAAGAGCTTGTCTTCACACCTCCGGAGAGGGGATACCCTGCCACAGTAGGAGTATGGATGAGTACCCAAGGCACTGCTTCATGTGACAAAAACACATCTGTCAATGATGAAATACCATTCTGAAATGGGCTTCTGGAATAACGAGACACCCATTATAAGCTCTGAGTTTCTGAAAGGCTCAGAGAAGAACCAGAAGCTTTGGAATGTAATCATAAATGATAGCTTATACCCTACTACACCAGTGGAGACACTCTGAGGCTGGGAGAGCTGATGGCATCTAAGCTGGAGATCACTGGCATAAAATCTCGAGGCAGTGTGGCTGCAGTTGGTTGAATAAGAGTTCAGAGAACTGTGAGCAGACAGGTAGATGAGATTTAAAAATACTTTCTGTCTTGGGTGACCATCTTCAGAGCTAGGAAGATGAGAAAATAATTTTAATATTGTCCCTAGGGTGATGGGAGAAATAGGAAACCCTGTTCTAGTATTCTCTGTTTGTCTCCATAGAATCATAGAATCATAGAATGGTTTAGGTTGGAAAAGACCTTAAAGATCATCCAGTTCCAACCCCCTGCCATAGGCAAGGACACTTCCCACTAGATCAGGTCACTCAAGATCTCATCCGGCCTGGCCTTGAACACATCCTTGTTTCCTTTTTGGTGTTAATACCACTCTCAAAGCTGTGATCACTGTAAACACCAACAAATTTGCATGTCCATGTGTAGACACATCCTCAACAAAATAAAATAAACCAGATTAGTTACTGGAAACAGCAGTGCTGAAAGACCTGAACACAGCACAGGCCTGTCTTTTTCTTAAGCCGGAGTTTAGAAAAAGGCTTAGGACCCTACTGAAAAGATAAACACATAGAAAAGACTTTAAGAGTAGCAAGGAACAAGGAAAATGGGGGAGGGGGGGGTGGGGGAGAAGGAAGAGGAGAAGGAGAAGGGGAAGGGGAAGAGAAAGGAAAAGGAAAAGGAGAAAAGGGAAAATGTGACAGCTAAGGAAGTTATGTTTGTGAAGGTAGCAATAAAACTATGACTGCTAGAATTCAACATGAATTCAAACTTATAAAGGAAATTAAACTTTGCAGCCACAAGTGTTACATGCAGAAAACAAATAACAACAAAAAGAGTTGTTGTGCCTCTCTGCAGATCTCTGCTAGGCTGAAGTAAATATTAAGGTGAATGTTCCAAAAGAAAGGTATATTCCAAAATAAAATAGTATTTTGACTGATTTTTTAATAAAGATGATGATGATGTTGAATATGGAAATAGAGAATGTGAATAAGAATATAGAAAGGGAAATTATAGCTCAGGTAGAAAGATTAGAGCTAAATCCAGAATATTCTATAAATAATAAGCTTTATGAGGTTGGTACTGTGCAACTAGAAAATAACACGAATAGCACCTGTATTTTAAAAAAAAACAAACAGAAATGCAAATCTAGTTATTGGTTGCAGTTATTTGATAATGAAGGTCACATTCACACAGTGGCAGATCATCTAGCACATGAAAGCCAAGCTGGACCAGAAGGAGTGTATGATTTATGTCTCTGTTGAATTTGCTATCATATATTATAACATGTTTATGCCAACTGTACACTGTTGGAAGACAGATAATGCTTGGTCTAGAATAAAATCTACCGAGCTCCCTACAAAAACACCCCCAACTTGGAACAGGTTTGAACTGGCAGAGAGATCTAACAATAATTCAATGCTTTACTTTACACGGATAAGGTTTTAAATGAGTCCTTTGAAATGGGATTTACTGCAACATGATTACTGCCTAACATAACCATAATCATACCATATAAATTTCCAGAGCAGATTTTGAACAGAAGAATAGGTATAAAGTTGGTTGTAAACGGGACAAAACAATGACTAGTTGTGCAAACTAAATTAAATGAAAACACAACATCTTTGTTTAACAGCATTCAAGAGTTTTCATTTTTTTCTAGTCTAGTAAAATCTGCTAGACAAGTAAAATCTACTTCTGTGAGTAGATTTTTTCTGAAGCCTTTAATCAGCTGTAAAATCAGGTGATATAGCAGGGTGTTGGGCTGTGTAACTCTGGAGATTATCCCCAGTCATACGAAGCAGGTTTTGCAATATTCAGGATGTGAATGATAACTGGGTGATGAATGGCTGATTGGAAGTATTTCTGCTGGACATCATGGTCAGCCTAGTGAGTTTTTAAAAAGCATTATCCTTAATGTAGTTTGCGTCCTTTACTGATTATGCCATAATGTTTTCACAGACTGTCAGCACTTAGTTCTCTCTAGCTCCTACCTAGAGCTTTTTTCCTCATCCATTCTCAAGACCTCCAGAAACTACATTTTATTCCTTGAGAAGCAGTAAAATATTTGATAGAAAGGTGACTTCCTGTGTAAACTGCAAGCATTTCAGTAGAATGTAGTAAAACCATCGCTGTACTTCTCTTGCTTAATTTGTACTACAGGGAAGTTTTACTTTGCTCCTACATTGCTACCCACAATGCATCATAAAAAGTCCTTGATGGTGGCAATCTATGTACACCTGATTACTTAGTAAGTCTGATCTCTGTGAGGTCAAGGCTAATCTGTTCTAAAATCCAGACCTTCTGCTTTTGTTTAATATAGCCCACTGAGATTAAAATGGGATTAGGGTTCATCTGATCGGGAGAATAACCTCTGCAGATGAATTCTTCTACTGTACTTTTGCAAAAAAATGGTGTCTTGCAGTGGCCCTAGGTCCTATAAATAAGGCACTTTCAGATTTTTCTTTTTTACTTCTGATCCCCTGTGATAGTGTTGGAGTATATTATTTCCTGGAGTCAGATCTAAATTGTTACTCTACCTATGGAATACACGAATATGGAGCAGAATTATTTTTTTGTCTCATTCACCTTCATGCATTTGCAATTTACTACAGCAATGAAAGTAAAGTGAATTCATCTATCTCAAAGCTGTCAAGCTGTGCATCTAATACAGTATTTAAAATTTTACCTGTTTTATTATCAAGTTCTCTTTTTACAAGTTTTTTCTTCTTTAAACGCATGTGAGTGCTAATTGTGGACATCTAAGATGTTTTCATTTCATCTTAGTTCAACAATTACATTACAGACATCAGAGAAAGAAGCGTGACGTGACTACATGATTCAAATTTTATGCCTCAAACTCAATTACTTGATTTGTGATGAAGCCAAGCATAATGAGTGCCAAAACCCAAATGAAAATAATGGGCTTGTGTAGTTTCAGGGGTTTTGTTTTTCAGGTTTTGGTGTGTTTTTTTTCTGTAGTGTTTTTAGTGAAGCCATACTCTTTTCAATCTTAGCATAGTATTTGTATGTTAAAGTGCAAGATTGTGATGTGAACCTAAAAGTGGGAGCAAGAAGTGCAAAATTATTTGGTCAACGTGTTCTCATTATCCAGGTTTTGTGTAATGCATAAGTAATATAACTGCCAATTCTGAAGATAATGTAAAATAGCACTGGTATCATGCAATGGAAATCTCTACAGGCAGAGTTCTGAAAGTGCTGTTTCTGTGCAGAGAGGCTGCTTGGTGGCTGTCCTGGACTTCAGTCTGCTCTAGGCGAGGTCATGCTGTGTCTAAAGTAATTAATAAGGTCAATCTCACCAGCTCAGTATGAACCTGAAATAATTCTGCCAAAGTTCAGAGCTGACCTGTCTGAGAAGAAAATCTTGTCCTGGGTGGGAGCACTGGCTGTACTAGCAATGATAACAGGATATGCTGCAAGTACGTTTCAGGATTTCTCAGTTTTGGAATGATTCTTAGCCATTTTACTGCACTGATGCCAGGGGTTTATCTTTTGGGAGGTTTTACTTCCTAGCACTAGTCTGGGAATCATTGAACAACCCAGGTTAGATCCTTACCTGTAGCAGTTAAGGTTTGGGTTTGATCAGAGCAAAGGAAAAATCTCATAAAAATAAAAAATGCATGTTAGAGCTCATAGAGTTCTTGAAAGATTTTTAGAGGAAGCAACAGAATGCACTCTTTAATGGTACATGTAATTACAATATTTTCTAGCTACAGTGCATGTAACTATCATATCCTGGACTGCCTTGAAAGAAGTATATGATTCTATGGTTCTAAGTGTGGCTAGCAGGTTGAGGGAGGTTTCTCTCTTAGGAGTTTATTCCAATGTCTAGTAGTTCAAATGGTGAAAAAACTTTTTCTGACATCCAGTCCAAATCTCCCCAGCTGCAACTTATACCCATACCTTTTATCTTTATCATATGACTCTTTGTAAAAAAGTGCAAAGTGTAAACCCCTCCTGGGGAGTGGCCTGAACCTGACCCCAGGTGTAGTGGTTTAGCCCACTCCTACTTCCTCTATAAAAACAGACCCTCTATAAAAAACAGATGACCTTCCTGTCACTTTTCTCTCTCATCCTTGCCTCACTTGCCAGTAGCATCCTGGTTTCCTGCCGCTCCTTCTTCATCACATGGCCAACCAAATATGTTGGGGGAGCAGCCACCTCCAGAATCTTTTCTGCATCTATTTCCATCAAAACTGGTTGTATGTATATATAATTTGTATTTTGTTTCCCTTCCCTATATTTTTTGTAACTCCCCTTACCTAAAATACCTTTTATTTGTTGCTAAAGTTTTCTTTTAACTTCCAAATCTAATCAAGACTCTCTACATCTAATTCCTTTCTTTCAAAAGAGGGTCAGTGGAAGGCATCCTGTTACTGTATTGTTCTATTACACTTTGGGATCCAGGAAGTTTAACTAGAACCAACACAAAAAAGGAGTCTCTCTCCTCATGGTAGCTGCCCTTTAGGAACTTGTACATGGTTGTGAGGTCTCCCCTAAGCCTTCTCTTCATAAGGCTGCACAAACCCATTTCTCTCAGCCTTTCTTCATTTGACACATCTGCCAGTCTTCTGATCATTTTTGTGGCCCTTTTCTGGATCCTTTCCAGCCTGTCTGCATCCTTCTTGTATAACAGGGACCAAAAGTGTACACAGTATTCAAGATGCAGCCTGATCAGCACTGAGTAGAATGGGAGAATGACATCTTTATCCCTGCTTGTGACACCTTTATTAATGCAACTCAGCACCCTGTTGGCTTTCTTTGCCACTGCACACTATTCATTCACATGGAGCCTTCTGATCACCAAGGCTCCCAGGTCCCCCTCCACAGTGCTGCTGTCAAGCCAAGTGGCTCTCAATCACCTAGTTCCAACCCCCTGCTATAGGCAGGGACACCTCCCACTAAAACAGGTCACTCAAGGCCTCATCCAACCTGGCCTTGAACACCTCCAGGCAGAGAGCATCCACAACCTCCCTGGGCTACCTGTGCCAGGGTTTCACTAGCCTCACTATAAAGAACTTCTTCCTAATATATAGTTTAAATCTCCCCTCTTCCAGTTTAAACCCATTACTCCTCACACCGTCATGACAAGATCTTGTAAACAGTCCCTCTCCAGCCTTCCTATTGGCCCCCTTCAGATACTGGAAGGCTACTACATGTCTTTTCTACTACAGGCTGAAGAGCCCTAACTCTTGTAGCCTGTTCTCATACAAGAGGTGCTCCAGCCCTCTGATGATCTTCATGGTCCTCCTCTGGACTCGCTGGGTTACGTGTTCCCAGGTGCAAGACCCTACACTTGGCCTCATTAACCTTAATACAGTTCCTTCTTGCCACTCGGCCAGCCTGTCAAGGTCTTCCAACTCTTCAGACATTTTGCCATGGTAAACAATGCAGGCGTTTACTTTTCATTGATTGAAAGGTCTTAAGAACCTGAAAAGTAATTTTATTTACCAGGTTATTATAGGTTTTTTTTTTCTGTTACTGAGAAATATTAACTCGTATGATTGAATCATACAACTTCTGTAGTTAGCATGAAAATGGAAAATATGGTTACCGAGTAACGTCAATGTCTTGGTGCCCAGCTATTTGCATTTTGTAAAACATTATTTACACAGCACAGCTAACACATTCCACTTTCTGCCTGAATGTAATTTTATGTAACACTACATTATTTTGAGTCCTACGTTGCTTAGCAGAATGATTGATTCTTGAAAATGGGGGCTTTAATTGGTTAAGGTAATTTTGTTGCTAATTATTTTTTTAAAGCTGAGCTTTTCCTTGCACTGCTAAGGCAGTGCTTCTTCACAAGATTATGCAAATTGCCCGTAAGCATCCTTATGAAGATTTCCTGTCTGAATTAAAACTCATAAATAGCATTTAACTAGTTTGTGTAGTTTTGGGGTGGGGCTTTTCAGAAAATAAAAATAACTATATTGTTATATATGCCTGCCTAATAAATATAATAATTCAAGGATTAAAAATAGTTCAAGGATGAGGGGCAATGGTTTCAAACTAGAGAACAGCAGATTTTGATTGGACATTAGGAACAGGTTCTTTACCATGAGGGTAGTGGAGCAAATGCCCGGGGAGATGGTGGATGCCTCATCCCTGGAGATATTCAAGGTGAGGTTTGACAGGGCTCTGGGTAACCTGATCTAGTTGAGGAGGTTCCTGCTTACTGCAGAGGGATTTGGACTAGAGGATCTTTAGAGGTCTCTTCCAATGCAAACCATTCTATGATTCTATTATTTAGAAAATCACACATTCTCCCAGAGCTTTGAGACCTGCAACAATTTGTGATCACTGGTATTTGAAAACACACAGCCTAACGCTGTGACTTAACAGCAGAGAGGTGGGTCCCTCTGCATAGGATTGTCTCTAATATGCTGTGCAACATACACGGGCGAGGCAGCTCCTTCCTGTCTGGGAGGAGCAAGTGGGGAGAAGGGCTCCTCTCTGATTTTCACCTCCCCTCTGCAAGGCATGCACCTGCGGGCTGCACCAACCTCGTGCAGATCCTCACAACTGCCCTAGAAGCTTTGTTTGACAAGGTTACCTGAAGACTTGATATGCAAGGTCAGCTGTGCAACACTGCCTAGCAGTTCAGCTGCAGTTTCTACAGGAAATTTCCTCCTTCTGTCTCCATTTCATGGCTGTTTTTTCTTTTGGATTTTTTTTTTTTTTAATATATTAAGCATCAGTTTAATGAAATTACTGACAGAACGTGACTGATGTGAAAACAAATGCAATAAATAATTACACTTCCAGTTTCTATTGCCAGCAAAGTCCTTTGTTTTTAAAGTAGCATCACAAGCAACCAGCCTCTTGCACTCACTGTCCCAAAATGAAATATCAAGTCAGAATAAAACTGAGCTGCAAGTACACTAGCAGGATTTCAGACACCATAGAAAACCTTGTCAATTCAGGTAGATCTGTAAGTGATTAATCCAATTAGAACTTTTGGAATAACTCACAGTGTATCTCTTGGGCCCTCTAGAAAAGGGCAGAAATCACTCATAGAGGGAATAATTTTGCCAAAGCAGACTTGGCTATTATATTCTGCAAGCAAGGCCACACATGCCATTTCAGTGGAGCTAGCTCTGTCCTGAAGGCACTTAAAACTCAAACTCTGTAAGTTCAGCCTTTGCTAAACAATGTTTCTGCCTGTCTCAACCCTTTTTCCACTGGGCATCTGTACATGGTACATTGGAGCAAAATGACAGACTGCCTGTATGCAAGGGATAAGATTTGGAAAAGTGAAGTTTAATGTGAAATGTAAAGCATAACTATTTACATGCAAAAATAAGCATGGATATATATGATAAAGACACCATGAGCTGCAAGAATGTGCTTAGCTTTCTTTCTCTTGCTAGTGCTGAAAAACACAGATCTTGATTACCGAGGTTAAAAGAGAACCAAAGTGTAATTTGCACCATACTTACAGTCCTTGGTTTAATTTTAACTCTGTGTGTGTGCTGGTTTGAACTAACTGGAGGATTTTAATAAGAAATTAGACTATAGGCTGAGAAAGGAAAACATTCCAGTGTCTTCTTCACTCATTTGTTTACTGAAATGGTATAAATGTTTTAACTGAAACATAGATAAGACAGAGCTGTCTGAGCTACACTTGCTGCTGCATCTCTCTCCTCCTGCCTTTCTTAGCTGGATCTGTGTAACTTCAATAACCAGTTTCCTGCTGCCAACCCCCCTGGCCAATCTACCTTCACTTATTTGGCATGTAAGACAAATAGTGGGATGGTCAGCCTATTCAATTCTTTTGAAGAGAGTCAGGAAATTGCAGAGTTGCAGAAACAGAGGTAGCAATGCCAGAAGAGTAGCTGTCACTTCCTCAGCTCCTCAAAGCAACTGCAATTATTCTAATAATTGTAATTCCTCTCACAACAACAACAACCATTGTGTACACCCTACATGCCATGTTCAGCATTAGGGGTGCCCTTCCNCAGCATTAGGGGTGCCCTTCCTCTAGCCAGGAGGAGGACAGGGATAGTGGAGAAAACCAAATCTATTGGAATGTATTCATTAGGTGGCCTGGCAGTTCAAAAGTTCGGAAATACAGGGCTTTAGTTGATACAGGTGCTCAGTGTACTTTATTCCCATGAAATTGCAAAGGGACAGAGGCTATAGCTATTTCTGGAATCACTGGTGGATCTCAAGAGTTAGCTAAGTTATAGGCTGAAATAAGTTTAACTGGTAACGAGTGGAAGAAGCATACCATTGTAACTGGTCCTGATGCGCCTTGCATTTTGGGAATTGACTTTTTGAGACAAGGTTGTTTCAAAGACCCTAAGGGTCATAAATGGGCTTTTGGAATAGCATCTGTAGAAATTGAGGATGGAAAATTGAAATTGTCCATCACATCTGAACTTTCAGATGAATCTGCAGTTGTGGGACATCATAATATAGAGGACATGAAACTGCCAATTGCTACTGAAACTGTGCATCACAGGCAGTACAGAACTAACCGTGCCTCTTTGTTGACCATTCATCAGCTGATTTGTCAACTGGAAAGTTAGAAGGCTATCAAGAAAGTTTGTTTACCTTTCAACAGTCCTATTTGGCCTGTGTGCAAGGCTAATGGCGACTGGGGNTGGAAACACAGTTCAATGATCTTTCACTCAGTGATCCACAATGCACTGGAGAAAGGTAAAGCTCCAGAACACATACAATTAATGAGTGACATCATTGGGTGGGGCCAAACTGCTGAGGAAGTCTTCGAGAAAGGTAACAAAATAATTGACATTCTGTTGCAAGCAGGTTTTGCCATCAAGAGAGACAAGGTCAAAGGACCTTCCAGAGAAATTCAATTTCTGGGAGCATGGTGGCAGCATGGTCACCGTTACATTCCACCAGGGCAGTTCCCATGAATAAAAAAAAGACACTCTATCTTTCTTGGATACAGTGGGATTTTGGAGACTACACATTCCTGGATTCAGTCAAATTGTCAAACCTCTGCATGATGTACTCATAAGAAAGACAATTTTGGATGGGGACCTGAACAACAAGCAGGCTTTGATCAGATAAAGTGAGACGTAGTCCGTGCTGTGGGCTTAGGACCTGTACGATCTCATCTGGACATTAAAAACATTCTGTATACTGCTGCTAGTGACAATGGTCCAACCTGGAGTCTTTGGCAGAAAGCTCCAAATGAAACATGTGTTCATCTACTCGGTTTCTGGGGTCATAGCTAAGAGGCTGAGAGGCAAATTATACCCCAGCAGCCTATGAAGGAGTGAAAGCACCTGCTGATGTGATTAGAAGTGAGTCACAATTGCTTTTAGCTCCTAGACTGCCAGTTCTAAACTGGATGTTTAAAGGCAAAAGTTCATCTCCACATCATGCCACAAATGGAACCTGCTCTAAATGGATGGCTTTGATAACCCAAAGAGCATGCATGGGTAATCTTGATCGACCTGGTCTGGTAGAAGTGATCATCAATGGACCAAAAGGTACATGCTGTACAAAATCTCCAGAAGAGAAAACAATTTGTGCTGAAGAAGCTCCTCTCTATGGTGATCTTTCTGAGCAGGAAAAGGACTATGCTTTGTTCACAGGTGGTTCCTGTCATCTGGTTGGGAAGAAGAAAAGATGGAAGTCAGCAGTCTGGAGTTCTATCAGGAGACTTACTGAAGTGAAAGATGGAAAAGGTGAATCCAGAGAATTCACTGAGGTAAAAACAGTTCAACTTGCTCTTGATGAGGCTGAATGGGGAAACTGGCCTATCCTTTACCTCTACACCGACTCATGGATGGTAGCCAATGCTCTATGGGCTTGGCTAAAGGACTGGAAAAAGAGTGGTTGGCAGAGAAAAGGTTCACCAAGGTGAACTGTTCTTATCTCAGTGGGCCAATGATTCATCTGGACATCAAGGCAGGGATGCAACACACCAATGGGCATGTGATAGGTCAATTGACTTATCCAGGGACACTATCTCCCAAGTCATGCATGACTGTGACATTTGTGCTGCTATTAAGCAGGCGAAGTGAATCAAGCCCTTATGGTATGGTGAGAGATGGTCAAAGTACAAGTATGGTGAAGCGTGGCAGATTGACTACATCACTTTGCCTCATTCTCATTCTGGTAAGCAGTATGTGCTAACAATGGTAAAGGCAAGCACTGGATGGCTGGAAACCTATCCTGTTCCACATGCTACTGCACATAATACAATTTTTGGTTTGGAAAGACAAATGATGTGCAGACATGTNATTTGCAGATTTTTACAATACACAAGCAGATATTTACAAGGTATAACAGATAGATACAGCGAAAAGGTAATAGAGAAACGCCACACCCCTCCCAGAGACCAAAATCCTCAAGAGGGGTAACTAACCACTCCTACCACTTTTCCCACCTTCCCCAATCTTATCTCCCCATCTGCTGATGCTGCAGATAAGCTGAGGTAGATGGACCAGGGCGGTTAGCAGTAGGAAAGAAGTTAGTAGAATTACTGAGAATTAGCTACCAAGGCAGAGAGACAAAGGAACAATGCAAGAGAAGCAGCCACAGCCCAAAGCAGCCTGAAACCATCTGTGTTATCTATGTTTGGGTTACACTTTTAAAACATTTTTTTTTTCTTTCTCAGTAAAGCTCTGGGTGAAGTGACATACTGTGTTTTCCTTTCTCAGCCAATAGTCTAATTTCTCACTCAAATTCTCCAATTAGTTCAAACCAGCACAACATGGAACCCCAGAGCCAAATTGAATCAGACAGTGGCACCCATTTCAAGGACAATCTTGTGCAAAACTGGGCCAAAGAGCACAGTATTGAGTGGATCTACCACAGTGTGCACATACTAAACCTTCTCTGTCTTGGGGCATAGTACACAGCATTTACCATTCAATACAAAAGCATTACTTTTTTCCAGAGATTACAGGAATCAGTGAAGATTTTTTCTCATTCTTGGCATTATAAAAAAGCTAAATGGAATGTAATTTGTCACATACTAAGTATTTAAAAATACTACTTATATGTAATTTCCTGTCTCTTAAACACAGACTAAAAGAGATAAAGAAGCTGTCACAAGTCCGTAATGGTCAGTGAGACAGGCCATATCTATCTGAAAGCAATGGAAAAACGAGTTTGAGCAGGACCTTCCCAGCTCTTTTCACATAAAGTAGTGATTATTGGAGATTGCATTCAAGGTGGTACTGGCTGTTGCTGCTCAGATGGAGACTTTCAAGTTTTGTAGGAACTGGTGTGGCTGGTCCATCTGGAGATCGCTGCAAAAGTCAACATCTTTTAGATCTGACATAAAGCACAGGTTCTTAACATTAAGGATCACATATCTGGGAAAAAACCTCACATGAGGTAATTGCATCTGTCTTCTCAAATTGTTTTTAATGTAATGAACATGTTACAGTGAACCTTAGAATGTCTAATGGGTGAGGCATTTGAGCTTTTTGAATATTTAAGCCATTTTCCAAACTGTTTATTTATTTACTTCTATCTTAGCCTGCACATTAAACCACATTATAATCAAGATGAGTTAAAAAAAAAAAAAAAC
>VWZI01020861.1:40295-53017 GCA_013396835.1 Psilopogon haemacephalus | reverse complement strand
AAAAAAAAAAAAAAAAGGAGTTTTAATTGCCCAGAATTGTCTCCTTAGTTTAGTTCCATGTTCCATACAAAAAACCCCAGCATTTGATTAGTCCTCATTATAAGGATTATAATAAATCCTGAAACTGTGCAAAATTAATCTGAGCCATCACCTACACCAATAAGTTGATAAAATATGAAAGTCCATCTTCTGTGCTTCTATTGCAACAGTCTGAGTACACAATTATGGTGTTGTCTTTTCTAACACTTGAAAGTCTGTCAGGTTGTGGTGAGGGTAACAACCTGATGCCATCTTTCACAGGCTCACCTTCAAGATAGGAATTATTCAAAACTGCTGTTTATCTCCTGCCACTAAGCAAAATAAAATGCTTATTTAGGTGTTAATCAAGTCTGTGAACATTTCACTTGCACCTTGGTATTCAGGTCAGTATGTAGGTAGCACATGTAGTTCCAAAAATGTGCATGTGGCAAATAAGCTATTAAGTGAGTCTTACTGTTATTTATAGAAAACTCACTGGTACTGCAGCCACAGAGACTGTTAATATATATATATCATTCATGGCAGATTTTTCTGGATTATTTTTTATAAGATCAGGTATAATTTTAACTTTCAGTTAATTGCAGTATTGGTTAACTAATTAGTTAATCTGGTTTTTTAATTAATTAAATTTTTGTTGGCTTTCAGTGTGGATGACTGAACATTTACAATGAACAAATTACACTGTATATAGTTCCTAAATTAATGAAGAAAGCCTTGTTAGGATTCTGAAACTCTAGCTTCCAAAGGGAAAATAAGTACTTAATTATGGAAATTCATATTATATTGTCCTTTTTCATCTGCTTTTCACTGCCTTTGGAAGTTTCTTCTTCACAATTAAATGGTAATGGGTGTTTCCAAATATTTTACAACATAGTGAGGGAATAGAGCCTTCTGTGTGGAAGTGTATAGGCACAAAGTCCCTTAAGAGAAGGAAATAAGGTTTTAGTCTTGAAACATTCAGACTTGGTTGAGTTTGGCTAAGTAATTTCTTTCACTGTGCCTCAAATCCTCTCACCCTTGCAAAACCATAAGCGTGCCTTAATCATTCATGGAAAAAAAAGCCAACCTGGATGTCCTTGGATGGCACCACATTAAAATAATCAATGCTACAGTATCTATACGCATCAAGAAGACAGTGGCACTCATAAAATGTAGACCATAGTTTGTTTGTTCCAGTTACAGTGTATTCTGAACACCACCCTTTTTTGGACATCTCAGTGGATTGCCTAAGTAATAATTGTGCTGTCATCATGTACCACTGTAAGGATAAGAAAGTAAGTCATACCAATGGTAAACCACTAATGAGAAACAGGTATTTTTAAAAAGTCAACAATNNNNCAGGTAATTTTAAAAAGTCAAACATCCGCCTATTAAGGATTTGGTGCCATACCTCATTCTTATGCACATTATTTTAAACTCTTAGAATCTGAAATTTGCCATCTTCCCTTTGGGGGGACTCGTCTGAGACATAAGTACTTTCTTCCTAAGTGAAGGGTTTGGGTGTAGGTGATCAACCAATTCCAAACCTCATCAAGTGCTCCCTAACCTCTTCTAGGGCCAACACTGATTGGCAATTTGTTCGCAAAGCCTCTTACAGCAAAAGGAGAATAAGGAAAAACAGCAAGAAGCTGTGACTTAACTGTTTTACTAATATCTTGACATTTCTGTTCCAATGTGTTAGATTTACCAGGTGCTGCCAGGGGCTGAAAATGTTGCGTCACTGTTTCAGAAAGTGTGAGCCAGGGAACTCTTTCTAGCAGCCTGTGAAAGCATATATAGCAAAACTCTTCCTGATGCCAAGAGCAGGAGAAGAATGTGTTCTTCCAACTCCAAATATCAGTCAAGGATTGTGTTGGAAAGATACGACCAGCTGCATGAGGCTAGCTTTTCATTTGCAGTAGGATATCACCGTTGTTGGTTTTAGTGGGGTTTGGAGAGATTCTGAGTGCAAGAAAATATTCATCTAATTGCAGCATATTCTATGCGGGGTTGTTTTTTGGTTTTGGTTTTGGATTTTTTAATGCAGCACTATTTTCTCTCAGAAAAAAATCTGCTGCCTTACTCAGTATAATTCCAAAATAGGGTGCTACTTCAGACAAAGTTGTATGTCAACTGCTTCAATTTATTCCTTGTAAAATGCATAAAGGCTGAAAAGCCTGTTCTAGTGGGAAGTGTCCCTGCCCATGGTGAGGCTGGGGGAGACTGGGGGTGGGGGAAGTTGGAACTAGATGATCTTTGAGGTCCCTTCCAACCTAATACACAGCAGAAATGGTTTTGATGTCATTGCACCATGTGTGGTGACAGCTGGCAATCCTCTCCTAGGCCTGTGGTGGGGATGCATGTGGGAAGCTGGCATGAACCCTTCAAACTGGAACTTAGAGAAGCTTAATTGAAATCACAAAGTAAGATTAGATGCAACACTGAAATGGCAGTCTCCTTAAAAGCAGTAACAGTTGTGTTTCTGATGTTTGCTGTTCTTTGCCTTTAGGTTGCTAGCATCTCCAATGCAGCATATATGAAAATTATACATTTTAAATTAAATAAACTTCTTTTTTTTTTTTTATGCTGCTGTCACATAAATTCCAGCAAACATGTAGGAGTGATTGTTTTGTCAAAGGCAAATCCAATTAACTATGTGTGGGTCAGGACCTTTTGTGACAATTGGCCATTTCAATCACACATTTCAAAAGGTCATGGCCTGATTTTTTTTTTTTTTAACCCATTTTACACCTGTTATTAGTTTGTTGAAGTATAAGAGATGGTTCACAGAAAATGTATGTAATGGAATATGTGGAAAACAAGATTATAATTTACTGAGTTTTCATCCTATGAGTCTGGGGGGAAAAAAGTATGTGTCTTATATAAGGTTTCAGCAAAACTGTATCAGAACAAAGCTAAAAGCACTCTACAACTCCAAAGTATTAAGAGGTCTAAATTAGTCTTCTGAGATACTATGGAATTAATCATGATTCACATATCAGTGGAGTAGCCACAGAAATAAGCAATAGATTATAAAATATATATGTCAGGAGTTGCTCAAGGCATTTATGTCGTATCAGTTGGAAGTCTTGAGGTTAGTAACAGAGAGAAGTTAAAATATCAGCTTTTGCTGTAATTTATACATTCTTTTGCTGATAGGTGTGTAAATGCTTTTATAATTGGGTCTAAGATGCAGCTTGGGTATGTTTGTTTCTATCAGAATAACTAAGAAAAATACCTATTCACAGTATGCCTACGTTATTTAATCTCTGTGTAATTACAACAGAGGGACTCTGCTTACAAAAGTGGAGAAATCTACATAGTCAAATATGTGTGCACATACATTTGGCTCTATTCCAGATTCACCATTTCAGCACGGTAAGGAGATTGCTTTCTTCCAAAGGTTAAGGAGACATTTATTGTATTTTAGTCCATGCCGCTGCTTACTGACCTTTCCCTGGGCTCCTTTGAGTAAGGTCCAGCCACTTTACACCCTCCTGGCAGATATTCACACACAGGCATAAGCTTCCCCTGAGCCTTTGCCCCTCCAGACTGACCAGCCCTCTCTCTCAGCTGCCCTTCTTTGACATGTTCTGGTCTGCATGATACCCTGAATGCCTGGAACAGTAAACAGCAAATAAATTTCTTTTGTATGGGCAAATTCTGGAATTCAGCTACTTTGAAACTGAAACTGTAATTATCTTAGGTCATAATTTTTATTTGTGATTAATAGTTTTTTGCCAATTGACTGAGATTACCATTAATTATTTATACAGATTCCTCACATTTGTTTCATGCATGAAGCAATATCCCTGCATCAAGGTAGCTAATTATGTATCAGGCAAAATTCTTGTCCAGTTTTCAATCACTGTGCAGTAAAAATAGGCAATGCATAGTTATACACTGTGTATTATGTGTTACAGACACTCTTCTTCCAGGTCAGTGTGGTCGATTTTGCAGATTAAGTTATTTCTGAAGTATTTCAGTGTAATTCAGGGCTACAAAGATATTTGTTGAAAACACTTGAGATATGCCACTTCCTGATACCACAGACCCATTCCTGCAGGTAAGTTTGTCTGTCTTGCAAAAGACAGCCCAGTGGCCACTTCTTCCTGGAGAAAATTGGTGTAGTGCAGAGCTGCCAGAAAAGGTCCAGTCCCTGACAACAAGAACGCAGTACGTCTTCAAGTACTGCTAATACCATGTTCTGGAGAGTTGGTGTACACTATAGAAACCCTTCAATCTCTCTGATTTCTCTTGGATTTTTGGCACAAAGTATCCTTGAAATTCTGTGGAAATAAGGGTAATGAGGACAAAATCTACTTTTTAAATCTCCTGTGTGATTATCACCAAAATCCAGGCATCCTAGTGTCAACATTTCTTAATTTTGCTTTCTTAATTATAGACTCAATTTTAAAGACTACTGACATAAGGGCAAGATTTTTGAGAAGTTTTGGTAGCCATTTCTTAACTGGGCAGGTGCATTGCCCATCACAGTAGGAGTCTTGTGTTCAGACAGCAGACACTGGCAGCTATCCTCCATCACCGGTCTGTTTATAAGAACTTGCAGTTTGTAATATAGACATGTGGTTTTGGCTTCTGTTTCTGTTGTTACTAGATTCCTATGAAGTCTCTTGTGTTCAAGATAAAAGCAAAGAACCTAAGATACATGTGCAAGTAAATTAATTATTCCATTGAGCTGTATGGAAATACACTTTTAATGATAAACTCTAAACCATGTGAAAAATATACCCAATGCAGACAGTTAATACTTTGCCTGTATTCTTTTACCTTAACACCTAGGCAGCTATAGGAGAAAACAGGTGGAGCAATGTGACTGTATTCCAGGAATTACTTTAAGCAACTATTTTTCTCACTCTGAAGTCATACAGAGAAAAACAATAATCTTTGCAGACCTTTTGTTCACGTACAACTTAGAGAAGATTGAAATTAGTTGCTTAATTGCCTTAGATTGCTGTAATGAGCTGGCAACATTAATGCTGAAGTGAAAAATGGAATACCTCCTCTGTGAGCAGTCTCTGAAGTATTAGCTAGGACTAACTGAATGCATCTGTTTACCATAGGAGTGACATCAAGAACTTGGACATCCAAGCATTTCTCAAAGGCATAAAAATTTACTTGTCTTCCTCATTTTTTTTTCTGAAATTACTACTAACAGAGCCTGTTTCTGAGCAACTGGGGTTTTTGTCTTGTGAAATTAAAATAAGCTTCTTATCACCTTCATTTTACCAGCCATTTCTTCCTTAACACACTTATCCTGTGTGCCTCACAGATTTGTGACATTTTTCCTTTTAGAGTGAGAAATTTCCAACATATATTTGCCTACAGTTAGAGCAGTATTTTCACTATGGAGGGCAATAACACTGCAAAGAAGGTAGCATCTGCTTGCTTGCACTCGCAGTGAGGTGAGAGCTGTCTGGCATAAGACTCCTCCAGTATGGGTATTATCTAACATTCTTTATAGGCCACAAAGAGAAGCAAATGCTTTGGCAGTGGATATCTAGGACAAAAACTCCTGCATTGCACCCAGAACATACTTTCTTTCTCTATTATGTGCACGGAAAATCTATAGAACTTGATTAGAGGTATACTGCTATACTTAAACAGATGCAGCCCATCTCAGTCACACAAAGAGGGTTGTTTTGATTATTTATTCACTCTAAGGAACAAAGTTCCAGTCAATTTCAAGACTAATTTCAGAGCAAATTTGCTATAAATGTGTTTCTATATATTTACTTATATGTTTTTATTTTTATTTATTAATTTGGGTTGGGGAGGAGAGGTAAGATTTAGTGGCTAAGTCAAAACAATAAATTAAGCAAACAGCCCTAGTATCAACTGCTTTCCTTCCAATCACTGACTGTGTGTAATAGTCTCAAAACATGAAGATCATTTTTAAAGAGACGAATAGCTAAGCGGGTATGTAAGACATGAGGTCAGATGCAGTGGGGATCTGCAACCCAGCTTTTTGACATCCACTTTTGTTCACCACGCTAGCAAGACTCCTTACATGCAGCAGCATAAACAGTCTTCAGAAGAGTGACCAAGGTTGCTAATATGGGATTGACCTCTGTCTGGGAGGCTTGACCTAGCAGCCATGATGGGTAGGTAGGATGTAGTGTTCTGCCTAATGTGTGGCAGGTATTAGGCAGACATTGCCTTGAAGCCTTAAATCAGACACAATTTCAGTTCTTGCAAGATCTAGTGAACACCTTCAGTATCCAGATCAGAGTCACAGAGAATTAAATTACTGCCTGCTTTATTCCCAAGCAGAAAGCACATTGCCACATCAGGAGTGGAAAGGATTGAGACTGTTCAGTTGTAATGAGTGACTGCCAAATGCACTGTAAATGATTGAGAGAAAGGGAATAGAAAAATTGGCTGGCATTAGTATTGACATTTTTTGTCTGCCATATATGGATGATAGAAGAATGTCCTAAGTCTTTATAAAAATAGACTAGTTTACTGAAGAGTTAAACAAGATGAATTGCAACTGTCAAGCAAAAGAAAGGGTTAACTGCAGTTTTTAATGAGTTACCTAGAAATAGGCAGGAATGGCATTGGTTGCTGTGAGCTTCACTGAAATAGACACACACACCAGTTTACTTATTTCAGGGTTTTCTACTCAGAGCTTTATGCCCATGTGCTAAACTTAGAAGTATTTATAATAAATCCTCTTAAGGCACACCAATGCCTAAAAGTCCATAGGAGTCACAGCACACTCTTGTACCAGTAGGATGTGGCACAGAGGGCAGTGAGAGCTGTGGTTTGCTATTGTATGTTGCAGCAATGTTCAGTGCACCATAGTGGTTTCAGTTATTTGCATAAGTTGCTGTAGCATTGCAGAGTTCTTCACTTTCAGTAGTCAAGGAGCCATTTAAAATCAGTTTTCTAGTTCAAATATGATAAGATTTAAACTTTTCTTGCAAGGATGTTTGTCTGTGTAGGAGTCATCACTGAATCACAGTTAACTAGGCACTCTGCATAAATTACGGTGGGGCTAAGTAGGGCTGTGAGGGGTTGTTACTCAACAAGAACAGCAGAAACACATCTGTTCCACCATGGCATGTGAAACAAGACCACTTTGTACCTAGGCATACTTGCTATTTGTAAAAAAGCAAATTTATTCTACTACAGTGGCTTGTACAGCCAAAGGCAGGTTGCTTCATGCTGGTAGCAATGCAAAGTTATTCAGTTAAACTTACTGTAAACAGACTTTGTGCCATAGAAGCCCACCCAAAAGCAGTGTGCATCTGAGGCTGCTCTGATGTTTGTCTTTGTATTTCACTGTATGACAAAGGCAATGGGTGATGATCTAAGACTATGGTGATAACTGCCTGGAAAAGTCTGGTAAAAATTTCTCTTAGGCAAGACATAAATATCACTGGATCATGTGTTCATTTCTTCTGTCATGGAAGCATTCAGAATATCTGAGGAAAAGTTTCTTATAAACCCATCTGGATTTTTTGATGGCTCTCTGGGTAGAAGATAATCCTTCTATCCTCACAGGCACAGGGTGGTCTTTTGTCCTGTGTATGGGAACGTGGTAACAAAATAGAGACATTCAAAACAATACTGAAAAGCTTTCCAATTGTGACCCTATCACAGTCTCTCCTCAGCTTACTTTTAGGTTCGTACAAGAGGCTGTTAAGACTTGTGTGAGATAGCTCAGGCATAGAATGAAGAGAAATTAAACAATGAAGACAACTTTATTTTAAAGGTGTATAACAAATCCTTTTCTCTTGGTTCAAGAAAACAGTTTTTCAGAGATGAGATACTTGAATTCTGAAATTGAGTTATTAAACAGCCAGGACATGGAGCCCATGCACTTTGTCAGAATCACACGATCTCATTAAAAATTCATTTAAAAAGAGAAGGACTTCCTTTACATATTAACAAAATAAAAAATTTCCTGGTGTGCCAGTTAATGTGTGGGACCATGAATAGTTACGGTTTACAGAAGGTTGCTAAAGCTGTGTGTTTGGAGAAGCAAAGTTAGACAAGGGAGATGAAACCACTGCAAGCTGTTGTGAAAACAAACCAAACAAATTATATTGTATGCATCCTTTGCAGAAAGGAAGAGACTGAGTAAACCTATCTCTGAGTGAAAGGTGCTTTTCTGATCAACAAGTTTTACTGTGTGTAGTCCTTCCACAGTGTTGTCACTTAAAGTTTGGGGATGCAGCTAAGTCCCAGATGTTTTAATCAGTTCTCAGACCCTGCATCCTCATCTTCTATGCAAAAATTTATGAATCAACTTTTTAGAAGCTTAGAAAGCCTAGTAATCACTTCAAGTGAGTATTTACATGACAGCCAGAAATTCAGAGCTGAATTGTTTTATTAACCGGCAGGTGTCCACATATCTATGAGGTACCTGCTGGTTAATAAAACAGTTCAACACTGAACAAAATCAGATTTCACAGAGTGTTCAATTCAAAGCCAAGAAGTGGGTCCTGGTGATTCAAAGTAAAGAGGTATTTTAAGAGATAGGCCCTTTGATTTCTGTATCAGAAATCACCAGTGGTTTTCCCATCCACCGGGACACAGAAATACTTGGGTATAATTTTGAACTTTTCTCACTGTAGACACCATCCTTCAACTTATACAGGTCTAGCATTCTGCAGTACTGTTATGTGAGTTGAGTGAAGCTCAGTTACACAGCTTTCATCCACAGGTCCTGGTATCTGAACAAGAACAGATCTATAGTTTATCTTGGAATGAAATTGTAGCCACCATGAAGAGTGGTTACTCCTGTTTTAAATTACTATCTGTATTTGTCAGCACTGTAAATTGACAAAGGTGGTTCCTTGACAAAGTTAGCCAACTATTGTGGTATTTTGGAAGTTTCCCTCCCCCCATGAATTCACCAGACTAACTCAGCCAGCTGGAGATTAAGAAATGAAGCTATATTTACAGCGTGGCACAATTTACAAGCATATATATGCAGATATTTGCAACTATATACAATTATATACAAGTTAAAAGTAATACAAAAATACAAACCCCCTCCCAAATAGCAGAACTGCCCAAGAGGGCTTTCAAACCAACTCTCCTCTTTATTTCCACCCCTTCTCCCTTATTTCAGAATCTCTTACATGCAAGGAGTGAGATGCAGGAAGCCAGATAAGGAGTTAGAAGCAGAATGATTAGTTTGAGTTATACAGGTCCAGGCAGAGGAATTAGTGAAGCAAGTGGCAGCCAGTCAGAGTCTGACTGACTTTATATTCCCTGTTTTTATATTCTCTCAGCAGAACAAACGAGTGGTATAGACATCGTTATTTTTATTTTTTTTTTACAGCCAATGATGTAATTTATCTCATTACAATATTTCATTTAGTGCCAGCACACCGTCTAACTTGTACATAAGCCTAGATGTGATGTGGAAACTTGGCTGTCATCTGTCTTAGTGCCAGATGTGTCACCTTATGGAAGGTTTCTGTGGGTGAGCCACCACACACACTAGGGGACTGGGCTTCTCACAAAATTAAGTACAGCAGAGACTTTTGAGATCTGACCAGACACGGCCTGACCACCTGGAACTGAATTCACTGTTGTATTTGTTTTGAGCATGAAATTGATCTAGAGACCGCCCTAGGCTCCTTCCAGCCCAGATGACCCTAGCAACAATCAAATTGGAGATCTAACTCAGTTTGGCCTACTGGAGATCAATGCTGTCTCTGTTGGCTCCCAGGAGAGTATTTTAACCATCAGGCTGTGGGCTACACCCCTGGGGCTTCTATGGGAGAAGATTCACCAATTATTTGTCAGTCCAGAGATGAAGTATGTGGCAGTGTGACTCTGGCCTGCAGCTGGGAACCCTTTGCCCAGTAGAGAGGGCTCCAGCACAACAGACGTCTTACAAGTTTTTATGAAGAATATTTCAATGAATTTTGAGTTCTTCATTTTTATGGGTCTGGACTGGCCTGTTTTTGGGCAAGGGAGAGGCAGAGGAAGGGGAGGACCAGTGAGATGTGCAGAAGGTCAAGGAGCTGCACATGTATTTTTCTGGGGACCTCGACAGCAGTGACAGTGGTGGTTACATGTTGCTTGTGACCACTAAAGTGGTATGCTGCACCACACTATGGGCACACCTGTACTGAAATGTGGGCAGCAGCATAGAAGTGGCCTTGCAGCAGGCAGGAGCAATGTCTGCTGAGTGATTGCTGACATTCAGAAGCCATTATGAGAGTTTGGGCACATAAGCAAAAAGGTGTCACCTTCTTTCCACCTAGGGTGAGATACCAAAACTTTCCTCAGCCTCATTCTGTTCTGTAGCTGCTTTGGTTCCATGCTCAGGATTCTGGGCTCAGGGGGACTGCTTTCCAGGCATTTGTTTCTCAAGCACTGAATCAGAACCCTATGGCCTCAGGAATTTTATTACAGGTTCATGTCCCTGAGATATGTTTGCTGACCTGAAGACTTTACTTGGAGCTGTCCCCATGTTTATCTAGTTTTCACTATGATTTTGCTCATTGTGTATTGGAATACAGCTGTTTTGTCATGTAGCATACTGCTAAGCAGGAACAAGAGACTTGTAGGTAGGGGAATATGTAGAAACAGAAGCTAGTGAGTGTGACATTACTTCAGGTGACTCATAAACCTCTGAAGAGCCAAATGAACAAATAGGATAGTTAAATCAGGCCTCAAATAGTTCACAATGGCATTTTCTGCTACACAGCTGCTGGCAAATTAGTTCTGTACAGGACAGTCTAAATTAATACTTCAAGCAAAGAACAGAATGACATATTTAACTCCAAAAGTTCTTTGCTCATTTTTGGGTTATGTTTTTAATGGAAGATCTTCCAAATTCCTGACAGAATCATTGCTATGCATACTTTTAAGCAATTTCTGGATGTCCAGAGAATAAGCAGTTGATGGAGGGGAAAGCTACACTTGTATTTAACTTAAAGTTATAATATATCTAGTTTTATGGTGCCTATTTTATTTTCTTCGTTTTTAAATTGTCACTTGTAACTCATGAACTCAAAATTGCAAGAGGAAATTTCTCATTTCTCAGTTATGTAATTTTATTGAGTGCATACTCACTTTTTATGTGCAGAATATTGTAGGTGTTAGTATGATTTATTCAAGGTAAAATAATTTTGTCATAATAAGGTACAGAGTGCTTCATGTGGTTTTTCCAATTTATATTCATAGTTTGTCAGAAATTTATTTAACTAATTTGATCCTGCTGCTGAACTACTTGCCATAAAATACTCTTCTATTAGTAAGATTACAATTTATTATATTATATTAGGCAATAAGCAACAACAATAAAGACGATTAGGATTAGACTTTTTTATGAACAAGATTGTTAATTAAACATTTTAATATTACGGAAAGCTGATTCTGAGTCAGCTACCCAAGCTATCTAAGATTTTTGGGGGTTTTTAAATATGATTTTAATTAATTACATATTCTTTGGGACATGTTTAAAAATAATGCAAATCAATAAGAAGACTTTAAAACTACAATTCTGCAGATCCACAGTAATCTACATACTGCTAATCCATATAAAAATTGTCATTGTCTCCTCTCTTCTCAGGAAGGACTTATCAGAAGGTTGCTGTAGCCAAGGTTCCTAAGCCACTATTTTGTACGATGTCTGTTGCATATTGTTAGTCCATTCTGAGATGTTATCATAAATAATTAATATCCTGCAGCAATTATGAATTGAGCAAAGTACATTTTGAAGTGCTTTATTCCTCTGACTGCATGCTTTTAACTTACATATTAGAACTATCAAACAAATAATTCTCTGCAGCTGCAGAGTTCTGCTTGGCAAGCAAACTGATACCATCCCACAGGGACAATATTGCCTTGCAGAATGTAGCCCCTTGTGCCAATGCTTTCCATGGCAGCGCAGTGCACTTGGTGGACACAGTGAGCTGTCACTCACTGGTATGGTCTCCGTTAATAGCTCTTCTGGTGTACTGGTTCACTTTTTCTTCTAGAAATGTGAAATGTAATTTTTGCCAACAAATGATATAATTTTTGAGTATGCATATGGGAGAATCTCTCCCTTTGCTGCTCACTTCACATACTTTTTTTAGCACCCAGGCGTTTACGCTGAGCATTACTTCAGGCCTTAAACTTGCCAGGAAAATATTGATGCCATTTGTGTTATGACCACAGGAGTGGAAACTATTTTGTATGTGGAAGGGGACAGAGCAGGCGTGATCAAAAAGCCACTGCACAATGGCTAATGCAGTTGTACTTGAAGCTCACTGGAAAAGTCGTTAAATCAGTATCTCTTCCCCTGGTCTTTGGAGATAAAAAACAAACATCCTAAAGCATTATTTTTGTAAAGGAACAATAATGGGCCATGGTATAAGTCTCGGGGATTTGATTCCTTCCTTCTCCTTGTTTCAGAGGTAGGACTATTCACTGCTACAAGCTATTCTAGCTTTATTCTATTTCTGTAATAGCTTTGATACTTATTTCTGTAATAGCTTTGATACTTAGGGGAGTTTGGCATTTTGAAAGATGAAAGCGAAGGTCACAGTTTTCTTGCAGTCTGTATCTCTGGCTTAGCCAGGGATTTATCATATCAGCATGTCACATTACCACATTTGCAGTACTGTTACTGGCAAAAGAATCCAAATGCAGAACTAGTTAAATAACTAAATTTGCAATGCTTTTTTGGCAGGTCAATATATATAACTTTCAAGCAGAGATTTAGC
>VWZI01020861.1:9236-40254 GCA_013396835.1 Psilopogon haemacephalus | reverse complement strand
AGCTGCTATTCTTGATTAATTTTCTGTCAAAGATTAGAAAGAAATGAATTATACATTTAAATAACTCCACAGGAATACATATGAGTATATTCTGTCATAAAAAAAAAAAAAACTTTAAAAATTCACTAACAGGCAAGTTCCTTTAAAAAAAACAACAAACGCACACACACACACACAAAAAAACCCCAAGACCACCCAAACTGAAAAGGTGAAAGAAAAGGGATAGACACTACTGAACAAGGAAGCCTTGCANGACTTAAAGTTTTTTCCTGATAAAATTTCTCCCCTTTTTACTTTTATTTTTTATTATTTGGGAGATAAGACTTGAGAGAACAGCCTCTAAAAAAAAGTAGACTGGAGAACGGAGGAGAGAAAAACATTCTTCCAGTGGAGGAAATAATATTCTCTTCTCCAATTTAATATCATGTGCAAGTCTTTGCAAAGCTACATCTGATTTAACTGTCTTAGATGCTCCTTGATGCCTTATCAGAAGTTTGAGGGGAAACTGAATGAGATTTTCTTGGGGGATAGAAAGGTTTCACAGCCCATCTGTATCTTCAATTATGGACTTTCTTGGATCAGACTGAATAAATGGCTGTGAAGGAGTTTCAGATAACTGCTATACAAGGCAAAATGCCAAGGTACAGTGGGTTTAAGGTGTCTCTAGCCACCCGGACTCCTTAAGAAACTAGAGCTTTGTTTGGAGTTTAAAATGTCATCAGGTTTCTGCAGCTTCATACTTGCCAGATCCCAGTAGTATGACTGTTTCAGGACTATTATGGTATGTCAAATGCTTGCTTTGAAATAGGAAATTCATACAGGGTGGTATTTTCTGATGAAAGAGGAATTGCAGAAAAGATAACAGTACTGTTTTAAGGTACGTTTAAGGTATACACTATTATTATGGGTTTAAGATATTTTTCTCAGCATTGCTCTGACATATATCTAAGCATCTTGAGTTAAGCATAAGCAGGTCCTTGCATACCTCAGTGTTACTGTGGTTTTGAAGGACATTTATTAGAAGTAAATGGGATTTTATTGATGGTTTGGTTTTGGTTTTTTTCTGGCCTTCGTACACGTTTTCAAAACTATGGACAGCAATGTGTGCATGTGTGTATGTGTTTTNATTTGGGGTTTTTAAAATTGGCATTTGAAGGTCATTATTTTTTGTCCTACCATTATGGTCATTTTGCATCCAAATTAATAGCTGTGTTCTTATGATGTATTACAGGAATTAATTTACTTTATAAAATCTAAATTAAATAGTCTAGCTTTAAATGGAAGCATTAGAGTAATATTTATTCTCACTTCCCATCATATAATTTTTAGTTCTGCCATGTGGGATTGTTTCACAAAATGTGGTAAATGTGTCTATTATGTGGACATAATTCAGGACTATGCTGTCAAAGCTTTGGTGGTTTGGTTTTTTTATTTAGGAAATCAATTTTATCTTTAATTTTTCATGTGTTTTTGAAACCTATTTTATTGATGTGCACAAGTATTTTAATGGCCGTAGGATTTTAACAGGCTCTGATTAAACATACTATTACATTTACATATTAGACTTAGTCAGCCACATAATTTCTAAGGGAATTAATGCTGCTGTGTCTAGCAACAGATATACTGCCTTTAATTTTCAGTGCAACCATAGTATATTAAAGATGGCCTTTTACATCTACATGTTAGGATGAGCGTATTTAAAAGGCAATGATGTAAATATAGTCTCCTACTGAGTCCTTGAAGTTAGTCGCTATCTTCCATGCCTTAAGCACAACATATCCCATGTAGGTACTTGTAGCATGGACTATGAATTTACGTAGCCATGAAACAGCAAGTGTGAGTTAACTCCGTCACTTCATGTATTGTTCTACTTCATTTGTAGTAGTTCTGTCTACAGTAAAAAACTACAACAGGGCACAGGTGTTTGTTTCAAATTTTTTGTATAGTATATATGGTGAAAGCAATTATGTGGCCCTTCTGGCTTTTCCATCCTGAAAAGAGGAAGATTTCTCAAGTGACATACAACACAGAGGTGCAAAAATTTTCCTACTTCCTGTAGAGGAGGAAGGGTTTTTTCCCAGGTTATTACAAAGCTTCCCAAACTATCCTTTCTTCTCAGAGTTCCTACCTGAGAAGTCATTTACCCCAGTTTGTCAATCTTATCCCCCCCCCAGTTATGTGTTTTAAGTGGAGAACAGAGATGATGGGATTCCATTCTACCATATCTATGCAGACGTCTTATCAACAACTGTTAAAGTAATGAGCCACCAGTGGATCACGTTGAGTAGAAGACAATTCATAAAAAATAGTAGATCCTGCTTATTTTTAAAAATGCCTTAATAGATTAGAAAAAAACAACAAAAACACATATTCTGCTGTAGAGTACTTTTGGGTGTGGGCAGTCTATCTGTGTGTGTTGCATTTGCTACTACAAGTATCAGCAGTTTCCATTTTGTTATAATGAAAGAGAATTTGGTTTCTTGCACCTAATTATCAAATGGATGAAATTATTTTCATGAATCTGATAAAATTTAGCATCTCCTCTTAGATTTTCATCAGCATATGCTGCCAGTAGTCATGGCAAAACCTGAGAACAGGACAACTCCTGTGTCCTGTTGCTTGAAACCAGGGGCAATTAAGTTGACCTACCCTTTGTATGCACTTGCCAAAGCCCCAAGCAGCAGCCAAATAGAAAAAAAAGCTTGTGCTCAGCTTCTCACCATTACTACATGTGGGATTCCTTCTCATTTCTACAGTAATTGTTTGCATGGTCAGCATATAATTTCCCCCACCCCCCACCCCCCATCCACTTTGTGTGCTTGTTCTGCTGTTTTTCCTACATAGAGGTAGCAAGCTCTAAGGTCTCGTTTGCTGTTCACCTGTGTGTTCTTCTCAGCACCTGCCCTAGTGAGAACCCATATTTCTTTGTGCTATGTGATGGGAGCTGTTCACCGTCTTGCAGATGAGCCCTTTTCAGTGCCTTTTTGAAGTGCTGCCAGTGTCTGTTGGAAATACATTCCTTGACACGTCCTGCCATGTGGGCTTTCCGCAGTGAAAGCACGTACATCACAGAATATGACCTTTCTGCTTCTTACTGCTAAACTCCTTGCTGGTAGGAGAGCATGGAACAGTTATATTATTGTTGCTGAACTGTGATTCTCTAGGTTTTTATCAGTTCCACGTAATGAAAGTCATAGAATGTCTTTACAAACTGCTTTTCTGTATATGGACTTAACTGTAGAAACCTAACTAAAATATGCAAGCTATTACATAGCAAAGTAACTTCAGTGTTTTGCACTGTTCAGTTATGGTAGGTAACTTCTCAAAGCAGATGGGTATCTTGTTTTAACAGTAAGCTGGTGAAAGCAGTGAAGTTCATGGATGGACCAGAAGCTCATTAGTAAGCATACTTAAAAGTACCATTATTGTTGTGTTAAATTTGAATAATGTTTTAATATAACAAGAATATGGAATTCCCAAATTTGATTTGCTATCATGATTGGCTTCATCAGTTACCAAAGGGAGTAAAAGTACTTAGGAACTGATATAGGGACAATGTACCTTACTGAAACACTCTGCCAGTACTTAAGGTCATGCACAGAATGGTAGATTTTTTTCCCCCATTGTCTTCTTGTATCCTGGTGCAACTGATGTGATTCTTGCTGATGTTGGATGTATAAGCAACATGTGCTTTTTTTAAGATTGTAAATTAGGTCATGTGAAATGCTTTGAAAGTTTCACAAACGGTAAAAATAAAAAGAGCTTAACTCATCCATTAACTAACTTGCTCCCTGTTTCAGAGGCTAAACAACTCTACTGAAAAACATCAGTGCCTTTCTCTTTTAAGACAATTGTCTCTTTCCCTGACCTTTTCATATCTGATGGGGAACAAATCCACTGTTCTCATCAAACAAAACCAGAATGCAGTCAGCGTCATCAACCTGGCTACCTTATCTGCACAGTAAGAACTATATTATGACACATGCAGAGAATGATGTGGAGTGATACCCTGTGCCTCGTTAGTACAAAGAACTCTTCAATCAAATGACTGGTAGTGCCAAATGCAACATTTAAGCCTCAGCATTCTTCATGGAGAGAAATAAATCACAAGATAATAAAAGACAGGTGAGAAATTATGAAAATCAGCCTGCCTTATGCTCTTTCTGGATAAAAGAGAAAACATGTACTCAAGCAAACAGAAATAAATTAATTCCAATGCATTAACTGAAATTCCACCAAGAAGAGCTATAATCAAGGAGAAAAACATTACACAGGAAGGCTATATAGAAATGCCAAGAAAGTTATCCTTTCAAGCCAATTTTTCTTTATACATTTGATAGAAAAAAAGAAAATTCATGGAGTGTCTGTACATTAAGGCTTCCATTTCATTGCATTATACTTTGAGCTTCCTTGAGTCAAGATCAGTAAGTAAAGCCAAGAAACACTTGAGCAATTATTGATGCACTGTAAAACAGCATAGGAACTAAAGGCTCTTACGGAAGCACCATTAAATGCCTGGCCTGGGTGGCTGACAGACCCTTGCTGACAAAGGCATCCACCTAGATCAGTGGAACAAAGTACACCAGAGAAGAATCTTCAGGTGGACCTAATCCAGCTCATCAGCAATCTTCCGTTTTGATCTGCTCAGAAGATTCCTGTCTCCTAGAAAATTAACAGGGAAGCTTATTTGCCACAGAAGTCTAGAAATATGAAAGGAAGGTTTTTACACATTTATTTAACTTCTCTGCTGTTGCTGCTTAGATTGATTTGGTCCCTGCTTTAACAGGTTAACCTGCTGGTACATGCTTACTTCTAAGTAGGCTTTCATACAGAGTTGAAAAAATGCTTTGTTTTATAAATTTCATAAAATCAGAAGTAAATATTTCTGTTACGTAGGATTTGGAGCTAGACTAAGACATGTTTTTAATTTCTATATGTATTTTAAAAATGAAAAGCATTCTGAGCATCAGCCAGAAGGAGTAGCTGTTTAAATGTTTCATTACCAACAAAAAAACATTTCTCAAGATGCATGGGGATTTAACTAGAAGTAAATGGAAGTAGAAATATCAATTGACAAGCAGATAGTGAGAATGCTAGATCACTGAAGCAAATATTAGCTCTTTAATTGGATTTTCCAATGGCAAAGCACTTCACAAAAAATCAGTACTATTGTTAATTTTGCAGGTGAGGAAACAAAGGGCAGTCCAGTACATCAAAAGGCAATAAGTAGTGCTTATTTGTAGGAATTCAAAACTTCATAGTAGATATTAAATACATAGTGATGCCACAGCCCTCTCTGGAAGAGAGATTGTAATGGATGAGATAAACGTATGTCTTGGCAGGTTGCTTTCTTTGGATATTTTCTGTGGCTAATCAAAAAGCCACAGTATTTACTGAGGACCTGCTTCTCAAAGGTTCCTAAGTGTGTGTTTCAGTGGGATCAGAGATATACTTAATCAGATATTCCATTTCAGAATAGACCCTACAGCTGGCAGCACCTGGAGAAATGAAGCATTCTGCATGCCTGCAAAGTCTGAATAAAAAGGAAAGGAATATACCAGTTGAAGGCAGAAAGTAAATTTGTTATTTCCTTCCACTGATATTGCCAGTATTGACACAACTGTAACATTTGACTGTCTTTTGCTAGATACAAGAAGTGCTTGTAAGCATTGCTGTACTGTTTCCTCCACTACCTCTACTGAGACAGTGTCCATCATCCAAGTCTTACCAATCTTAATAAACAATAAAGCTGTCCAAAAAGCCAAGAGCCTCCTATTCTACATCACCATTATCCTTGTGGGACTAGAACCAGTGACTTGGAAATGTTTTTAAACCTGCCAAATAAAAACCACTTTAGACCAGCTCTTGCCTTACTGGAATATAAATTTTGCTACACATAGTAATGTTCATTATTTTATCTGTAATATTATTCCTTTTGTATCTTAGAGAATTAAATAAACTCATATACAGATTCTACATAGGTGTCTGCTTATCCACGTCCAAACTGAAACATCGGAATGTTTCAGCAGCATGTAGGACCATTTCCTGTCCTTAGACTCCTAGGAGAAATTTTGCCCCTCCTTCGGTTGTTGAAGTTGATAACTGATAAGATATATGGGATTCAGCAGCACTGCTTGATGCTATGCAGATCTGTACCATCATGTAAACTAAAAAGTCAGCAGCAGTATAAATAAGGCAATTCAATTTTCTGTCTGGACACAGAAAAATTACCTAAATCTAGCTCAAGGTGTTGGCACCTTCTTTGTTAGGATTTACATTTCTTTGTAGCTCTTCCTTATAGTTTGAGGCCATTTATGTGTCTGAAATGGAGCAGATGCCAAAATTTTTAAATATTGTGTTAGATCCTCTAGAGCTATTTGTGTTCTGTAAAACACTGGTGTAGGCTCATAGAATCATATGGTTTTGGTTGGAAAAAAACCTTTAATAAGGTCACTGAGTCCAATCATTATCTAATTCTATTGAATCTGGTACTAGACCAGAACTCATTCTTTACTCAGAAACAGCTCTGACCAGAATGCATAGATTGGCACATTAAGTACCACCTCTTCAAAGAAAATATTACTAAGATACAGGTGGGGTTCCTCTCATGCCTGTGTAAGTAAATTTGGGAATTAACATTGTTTAAATATTAATGTGGGTGTATTGAGGGGAAGAGGCCTTTCTTATTGTGGAAGTAGAACCAGTCTCCCTTATCTCCCAGCAAAGCAGAAGTTTAGATCCATAAATCTGTAAGAAATGGATATTCTCACAATTAGTGAGGGAATATATTTTGGGTTTTTTTTTTTTTAAAGTGTGTGAAAGAGTTCTGAGGCTTTTAAGATAAAAATGCTGGTGTACTCAGACATACATTAGTGCAAGCCAGAAGTGTCCAGCACTGAATTAAGTGCTTGTTCCAATGCGGGCAAGGTCTTGTTCGCTCTCTCCTTCCAGAGTAATTTATTTCCCAGTTGTATCCCAATAGCTCACAAGGAGGAATGAAATGCCACAAGTTTGTCTGATCAAATGCCAGATCCTGCTTATCCATTTGCATAGAGGACAGCACAGCTGATTTAAGCTGACTGTAAAGCACCTATAGTAAGAGTGATTTAGATAGCCTAATGATCTTATATTTAAATGCGAATTATGTCTGCTACTAATTTTATTCCATTTGAAGCAAAGGTATTTATGCAGAATTACTTAGAAGTTGCTTATCTAGCTTGTGAGACAGGGCAAATTCTAGATTTAGGTGGAAGTGACATTTCATAAGTGCTTCTCTGGGTCCTTCAAGGGACTGAACGGACAGCTTGCAATCATTCTCTGCTACTGCCCTTTGGTTCTTATCATCTGTATGGGAGAAGAAGCAAGTCAGTGTTTGTCCCAAATCCCAGAGTAATCCACAGGGAACTTCCCTTCTTCTCCCTTTGGTGTTTAATAGTCAAGTGCAGTACAAGTACCTAAGCAAAATTTCTGGTATATTAGTCTAATTAGCTAATTCGTATAAGAATTCATCATAGTAAAATGTAGGACAGGAGACAAAAATGAGAAGTCTCCAGGAATGATGGGACTGCTGCCTTTGGTTGTATGTATGACAGCACTACACAGCAAGGAAAGAAACCTCTCTAATCACAGCAGGGATTTATGTAAAAGTCTTTTAATAATAGAACTTTGGAGAGAGCAGTTCTGTTACATTTCTCCAGGAAAAGATTCTGGACCAGGGAATACTTTAAATTTTATGTGGAGTACTTCATAAGCTGCTTGACAGATGTACAAAATGCAAGTGGAGCACAGCATCCATCATGTAGACCAAAGAGCCCTTATCATCTAGTTTTCCCAGGCAGTTTCTTGGTCTCTCCATCTCTCAAACTGCTGTGTTGCTTTACAGTGAACTGTAACTACTTTTCAGCTGGAGATATCTCAGTTGTAAATAAAATTATTTTCTTTGATGCACAGAGAGAACTACAAGCATTAAAATCAGTCTAAGTGCACTTTTAACACTTTAGGAAAGGCCTAGAGGTTTCCAGTCTATTTTTCAACGAGTGCTTTATAAAAAAAAAAACCACAATAATTGCACTCAGTTGCATGAGAAGAAGAAATTAAATTACCGAAATCAGAATTTTATAATCTTTTCTCCTAGCAAGCCATCCAACTGATCAAAGCAAAAGCTTTGTGTTGGGATAAGAGTACTTTATTTTAGCTTACACTGTGAAAATACTTCTATTAGTTTGGTGTCATTAAGATTAAACCTGGAGTACCTGTCTCTGAATATAGTAGATGACTAACGTAAAAATAATCTAATTGTACCCTTAACAAGGGCTTGTACAAGCTCACTATGACCACTCATTCTGAGTAATGTTCAAGTCATTCGGATATTGAGCCCAATTAAGAGAGTGAAAATTACAAATACCATAAAAGGAATATTTCTGTATCTTTTCAGTTCAACCTCCAAGTAAACTTTTTGAGCCATAATTTTTGTAATGCAAGAATTTCTTGTACTTACTTTCATTTGACAAGGTGTATGGTAATTACATATCAGCTGGAATGAATAAAATAAGAGGGGAAATAATAAAATCAGCATTATTTATGATGATCAGCTCTGGCCTGTTGTTGTACTCAGGTAAAAGGTATTTCCACTGCACGGTCTGTTTATTGCTACAGTGACTGTGTGTGATATAGTAGGTACATCTTACTGTGGAAACAGACTCATCTTTTTTATTTACAATCATAATCAATATGCAGAATGGCAGCCTCCAAGGAGTATGAGCTAAAATGTTCCATATAACTTGGTTTCATTACGTCATGAATTTACCTGCTATGATCAGCACAGAAACCCATCTTTAAGCAGATTCTGCATCAAAGTGAAAAGATCTTTTAAAAGACATACTTGTGGATAACATCTAGGTAATAGTGTGGAGCAGTAGTAAAAAGTAGTAGGTGAATCGGAGGTGGACAAATCAGCAATTTCACAGAAGGTGCACTGGTGGAAACATGCTAAAGAAATCAGTGTGTTTTATCCTTTGACTAAACAAATGAAAAATCCTTTTAACAGAGAAGAAGATATTTTCAAATATATTGAAGCAATAACACTGATTCAGTATGTTGTAAAGTTGGAATAAGTTTCTAGGATTTATATTTGTTTCTAACAGAACCTGAACACAGAAAATTGTTGTATGGAGAATGCTTTTTTCAAACTTCTTTATGTCACTAAGAAAGCTTCATGCTGAGTGTTTAGACTGCAGACAGATCAAACTGCAGATGCTTTATTTGGTTACCTTAATAGCTTAATAGGCTTTATGGATTATTACCCTCACAAACCTTTTTGAGCTTATAAAATCCTAATGTATTTGCTCTTAGAAATGAAGCTCTGTCTGAAAAACTCTTACTTGCATGAACCCTTCAGTGAGTTGCCTGATTTAGTGACATTGATCTTTAAGGGTCTGCACGGTCACCATCCCGTGGTTGCAAAAATATTGCAGAAGACATAAAGTGCAAGAAATTCTAAAAGAGAACCAATTATTATATAGTATGTTCCCGTGCGCTTTGACCCTTCCCAAGGATGTTCGGTCCCTGTGCACTCCTGCTGTGGCTAACCAAAAATCAGGTCGATTTTATGAACTATATGTTAATTGAAATCTTACTTATTTAAAACTCTGAGTTTGGGTGACTTTTGTGATAAAGAGGACTTCTCACCTAGAGCAGGCACAGCACAGGAGTCACTTCTCCTGTACGAGTGTCACATTACAAAGTCCGTTCAGCTGCATTTGAATGCAGAAAGCCAATCTCTCACAAGGAGATATGAATCTACTCAGAGAGAAATCTCCCCTAGTTTGCCATGGCTTTTCCAGGGATTATGTTATACTGCCTCTGTTACCTCATCTGCCAGGCGTCTATCTGTTTGGCTATCATAAGATTTTCTAGCCTTTCTTTTTGTTTTACCTTGTGATGTTGATCTTTTCATATTAGACTAAGTCTTGCTGACCATTAAGCTGACATTAAGACTATCTTTATACTGTCACCCATGGTCCAAACCTGCTGGTGAGAGTTATGACATATGACTACATTTCTGACTGGAGCTGCTATAGCTTTTTATCCTGAAAACATCTGTCGATGTACTTGAAAAGGTGTAGGGAATGGTTATTTACATGAACTGCACAATTTGATGATTCCTCGATGTCCAGGGCTCTCCAGCTGACAGGCTGCGTTGTGTTTGTTTGAACAGTGACAACTGTCTGTTATTTGCATATTTCTATAGGCTTTTCCTCCAGATCTTTCTAGTTCAGGGAAAAGATAATGACCGATAATTATTGCAAGCCTTCCTGGGTCAAGTAGCTTAAATGTATACTTTTGGAGTGAACAGATACGAGTCATAATTGCATCCCCCCAAGACACTTACTCAGAAGTGATCCTGTGGCAGACTAATTCACTGCTGTCAGTGGGGGGTTTGTAATAGTTCTGTTGATCTGTTGTGAAAAAGTGAGATCTACACTGCATGACATTTTCCACTCATATTAAAAGTTCTGTTGGATATTTCTGACCACAGCAAAGGTCATATATAACTCACTTGTGAGGTCATTGACAGAACTTACAGAAAAACTAACAGTGTTAAAGAAAAATGCAAGAGAATACAGAGACTATGGATACAGTCCTTCTGAGGATGTCATTCTGAAGACCAGATTAGAATCAGACTAAGAATGCTGAATCAAGTATTTTCCCTTGGAGATTCTGAAACCTTTTTCATGTAAATGTGTGGAATAAGATTATTTCTGTTTAACATCCTAAAATTTTAATGTTTAAACAGCTTCAAAATGGCATAGGAAAAGTTCTTGTTTTGTCAATTTGTAGTAGCAAGTCACCTTGCCAAATACTCAACGCTGAACTTTCACTGACAAGAGTATAAGAAGCAGCAGCCAATACCTTCTACCTGTGACTTCTTTAAGAAATCCTTGATCTTGACACAATCATTGCTGAAAACTTTTGCTGATACCTTGGGGAAGACAAATACAAAAATCTGAGGTATAATGTATAAGAAGAAGGTTTGCTTCTCACTGTATGCTAGATTAGTTCTTGCATGTGGCTACACCACTGCTCAGGCTTTTAATGCAGAAATGAAACTTGCTTGCTTTAACTTCTTTAATCCTTTTAAGCAGCTTATGTCAGTCTATGTTTACAAGGTTGTCTTCATAGGAGTAAAGCAGTAAAAATACTATTTTTACCAAGATTTATCTTAATGGTTTAGTTTCCTCCTGAAATCAGAAGAAATTATAGGTATTAGGTATTAGACATTAGTTGCATTAGTTTCTGCAAGTAATAAATCAGGCCAAGTTAGAGGAGATAAATGATCTAGCAGACAAAATTATTTGAAAAACAGTCCACTGAATTTAGATTACAGAGATAATTTTCTGTTCAACTAGTTAAAGAAGGGACCAAATGAATTAAGAAAAATTTGATCTCTTTTTTTCCAAATAAGTCAGGAGCACACACCTCACAACAAACTCTGAGCTCCTGAATGACAACAAACAAAGTGCAGAAATTATTGTCATAATTCTCTTTTCTGTATACATTAAAAGAGACAACAATGCATGAAATAATTAAATAAAATTGAGCTCCAATTCCTAGCAAGATAAATTACATTAAAATTGATAATGAAAGATTTGCTGCAAGAATCAGTCCGTTTCAATTCCACAGCAAGCATGGCATTATTTTAGGAAATTTATAGTGCATTGATGACAGTGAAGAAATCTATATTTTGAAATAAATTTTATATAAGTAGAATCAAATTGTGCATCAGACTTTCAAAGCTCTGTGCATAACCCAGCTTGTTTTTTGGATGCAAGAGCTTGAGTTTTGTCTGTCTGGGACATTGCTATGTACAATTCTTTGTAATTCTGATTTATTTAATTATCTTTAGGTATAACATATGCATTATTAGCTTTTTTACAATATTTTCATCATAGATGTATGAAAGTCCCTTAGGTATTCTTTCATGATCAAAAAACAGATGTAGCTTTAGATTAAATTTCAGGATTAATTTTCCGTGTCAAGTCATGGTGGGAAATATTTACCCAACAAATCTACATTTACCTGGAATGATAGAATCGTAGAATGGGCTGGTTTGGAAGGGATGTCCAAAGGTCATCTAATCCAACCCCTTCGGCAGTCAACAGAGACATCCTCAACTAGATGAGGCTGCTCAGAGCCCTGTTGAGCCTCATCTTGAATATCTTCAGGGATGGGGCCCCAACCACCTCCCTGGGCAATATGTTGCAGTGTTCCACCACCCTCATAGTAAAGAACCTGTTCCTAATATCCAGTCTAAATCTGCTCTTTTCTTGTTTGAACCCACTGGCCCTCATCCTATCACCACAGGCCTTTACAAACAGTCTCTCTCCAGCCTGCTTGTAGGCCCCCTTCAGGTATAGGAATGTTGCTATATGGTGTCCCCTGAGCCCCCTTTTCTCCAGGTTGAATAATCTCAGCTCCCTCAGCCTGTCTTCATAGCAGAGATGCTCCAAACTCCTAATCATTTTCATAGCACTCCTCAGGACCCACTCCTATATTGAGGGCTCCAGACCTGGATACACTACTCTAGGTGAAGTCTAACCAGAGCAAAGTGACAGAATCACATTTCTCAATTTGCTGGCCATGCTTCTTTAAACGCAGCCCAGGATGCAGTTTGTCTTCTGGGCTGCAAGCAGACTGTCTTCTCATGTCCAGCTTCTTGTCCATCAGCACCCCCAAGTCCTCTTCTACAGGGCTGCTTTCTATCACCTCATCCCCCAGTCTGAGGATTGTTCCAGCCCAGGTGCATGACCGTGCACTTGCTCTTGGTTCACTTGGGCCCACCTCTCCAGCTTGTTCAGGTCCCTCTGGATGACATCCTGTCCTTCTGGCATATTGAGAACACCACTGAACTTGATGTCATCTGCAAACTTGCTGATGGTGCACTCAAACCCACTGTCTATATCAGTGATAAAAACATTAAACAGCACAGCCTCTGGTATGGACACCTGAGGGACACCACTTGCCACTGCTCTCCACCTGGACTTCAAGCCATTGAGCACTACTCCTGGATGTAAAGGTCCATCCAATTCCTTATCCACTGAACACTCTACCCATCAAATCCTTATCTCCCCAACTTGACCAGTAGGATGTTATGGGGGACTGTGTCAAAGGCCTTGCAGAAGTCCAGGTAGATCTCATCACAGGTCATCCCTTATCCACTGACAGAGTCACTTTACTATAGAAAGCCACTAGGTTGGTCAGGCACAATCTGCCCCTAGAAAAATAATGCTGGCTGACTGTTTAAGATTTCTGCTTCGTGTTTCCAAGAGCTAAATAACATAAATTTGGTGCCTTCCCCCTAAAAATCAGTCGTTGGAATTCAGTCTGATGCTGGCTCTGTGGCTGCTTCTTAGGAAAAAAAGGCTTTGTAAGAGAATTTTCAGACTGACCATGTGTGGCCTTGTTTAGTAAGAAGATAAAAGCACTCCTGCTTCTGTGGGTAGAACACTCTCCACACTCACAAAAATGTATATTTTTTGTGCTCTGTCATGCTTTTTATCTTTTTTGCTTTTCTGTCTTTGACTTCTTTTCATCCAAGGTCTCTCATGTGGTCCAGAACAAAAATTAAACTTTTCTATATCAGCACAATTGTAAATGAAGCTTGTACAGTTACGTTAATTAACTTATTTTCATCAGAAGAATTATTACATGTAGCTTTTCCACAGGGCAGATAAGATTCTGGAGAGCATTTTTTCTAAAACCTCCACAAAAAAACTTTTATCCAAGGTCTCTGGTACAATGAACTAGTCTGTCCTCTTGCAGATCTGTGCTTTGCATTTCCATGGATATGCCCAAAAAATTGCTAGGCATTGGCAGTGTTACTACAGATTCTGTTAGTACACCAAAATTTTCTATCACCCAAGTTGATTCTGCAGCCCATATTTTACAGATGGCACTATTAATCCAGCAGACAGTAGCAGATCTTGTTTATTCCCACCCTGAACAAGCTTTCCGCTAGAAACGAAGGTTTTCATCCTGTTATAGTTCCTGCTTTTCCATCCTTTAATGAGCTCAATGAGTAGTTTAAAATGCTGTCCTTACTTGCCTGTGACTCCAAATGTGGCAGAGACCAGAAGTGAAAGCAGTGAGGGGTATGGAGTGTGGCTGAGCCACAGCATTACTGATCTGGTGTTGTATAAAGCTGTTCTGAGTGCTGCTAAAGAGAGTGGTCAGTCCTCTATGTAGGAGAAATAGTGGCACAACTCACCATAATTTGCAATAGCAATTTAAAAAAAAAATAAAAAAATTGTGAGTTTTAAAAATTATTACTGCTGTAAGAGCTGACTGCTGGAGTGGATGAACTCCACAGAGTAGGTACCCAGCCTAGTCTGATTATACTCGTCAGGATGAATTTAGAGTCTTCAGTCTTCCACTGAATCTAGAGTCTTCAGTCTTCTCAGGTCTAGTTGTCACAGTTTTACATGACAGAAAAATGTGACTTTAAACCACACCAAGGTCTCAATTTTTTTTCCGTTAGGCTATGTTCTAGGTGAGTCTGTGGGCTAAGCCAGCAAAATCCTTACAATCTGCAGGGTGGACTGTGTATGCCTGACAGTGTGACTGAAAAAACTCCTGTCATGCAATGTCCGGGATAGGTGTGAAACAGGAGCACCTTCTACAGACTAACTTAGATGAAACCAGTTTGATAAGCAGGCACTAACATCCAGAGAGAGGAAGACTCTTTATTTAGTAGCATATGATAGTTATTGCTTTAGCTATTCTCATGGCTGCAAATGTAGTAGGATCTGTTAACCAGTGGAACCCTATGGATGGAAAATACTCATATTGCAAAATGCATGTTTATTTTTTCTGTATTTTGCTTGATGTGTAAAAAATTCTGAGTGTCACCTTGCTTTAATGTGCTGTGGAATAAATACCATATCTTTCTGCATGCTTACCCAGATCATGCTTTCAATTCATTTACTTGCTAATCCCAGGGTATTAATTTGCAGTGGTGTGAAATCAGACTTGGAGCCAGGTTTTTCTTCTGTTCTTTTGATCTGGAGATGTCCTCTGTACTTGTCATTTATTGATGTTAAGATTGTGATTTTACCTTGACATTTTAGTTTTTGTCATGTGATTGCAAACTAGAATAAAGACCTTTTGATTTATCAATTTCACAAGAATATTGAAAAATATAAATGGTTTGAGAGGAGATTTGTGTGTTTGTTTATAAGATTCTTTCCCATTGAATAAGCACAGTTTTGAATTAAAAAGAAAACAAAATGTAAAAAAAACATTCTTCAGATATAGCCATAGACATTGACAGCAGGACTGCAGGAATACTATTTATGAAGTATATTTAAAATGTATAGGCACAAAGATATCTACAGTAAAATTGCCAGTAAAGCAAACACACCTTGGTCAAAGGCAGTTTTAGTCCACACAGTGTTGCACAAGTGGAAAGATGTTATTTCAAGAATCAAATACATTTGTTCTCTCTGACTACCTTGGTCAGCATAGTGAGCACAAAAGCTGGTTACCATAAAAGACTATGTATAGAACACAACATAATAAAAATTGGTTTGAATTCATGAAATCCCCATTCGAGTGTCACAAACTGTCACCTGTGATAACCGTGTTTACTGTCAGTTTAGTGCAATAGAGACTGCAGCTTCCCAAACTTCAAGTGAGTACTGTGAAGAGAATCAGATGTACATTGTTTCCTAAAGTTTTTATATGCTTGCAAAGTGGTTTCAGAATAATATAGAAACAGAAATGTGTAGATTCATAGCAGTGGGAATTTTCTGTAGAACCAAAAACTAGTTTATGGATAACTTCCACACAGCTTAAGACTTGATGTGCTTAATAATTTCTGTCTTACCTAACCTTGAAGTTTTCTCTATGTGGCTTACATAGTTGTAGTATAGGTTTGGAACAATTAGATTTTTATAGATCTGGCATTATGCACATTACCTGAAAACAAAGATTTACATCAGGATGTCAATAAAGGCAAAAAGAAGCCAACTCAGGACATAGCCACAGACACCTGAGTCTGGCTACTTAACAATCAGCAAGTATTTGTAATGAGGCTCAGAAGGTACCTTGCTTGCTTTAATGAAATTCATATCCAGTACATTTCATTATGAATGCCCAGCTTTGCTATGCAAATCCATATCACTTCAAGAACAGTTTTTGTTAAAGGCTTCTGATGAGTCAATTTCATGTGCCTTTTGACTGAAGACAGCCCAGTGAAGCTGCACAATTTTTAAAACAAGGTGGGGAGTAATAGCCCTCTCCTTAGTAAATGCAGATAGTTACTATCACATTTCTTAACGAAAACTGGTAGATGAAACATCTCAGATAAAGAGATGTGCCAGTCCTTGGAACAGAGGTGTCTGTCATGGTTTGGGTTTCCATGGGCATTGTGTGATGTTTCTGCCAAAGAGACGGGAGAAAGAAAGGCAGCAAGATATTCCAAGGCATGATGAAAGTATCAGAGATGCTGAAAGAAAAATGATGAGAGAAAAAGACAGAGGCAGACAAAGCATTCAGGGAGCAAGTATTGGCTAAAAGGAGGCTTTCGGTTCCTGCCTTTGACTCCTGCAGTGCTTTAGATAAACCAGACTACGAATTTTAGTAGTGGAATGGGTTTACTTAAAAGATGGATTGTGTTACTGTGTGTTTGTCTTTCCAATTGAAAGATCTTGCAGATTGTGATTTTAGCTGATGTACAAAATAGCATATCTCACCAAAAGTCTCTTGAGAAATCTTATGATTTGCAATGAAGCTCACCTGGCAGCTTAGAGGTAAACAAATGCTTTTTCCTTACACCGTAATGGGGAAAAGAAGTGGAAAGTAGATAGAGCCTGAGCTAGGGCTGCTTAGGCAAGGTCTCACACTTTCTTGTGTCTGTGATCTCCTACTACACTCCTCTATAATTCAGTGCTCCCAAACTCCAAAGCATATTTACCTTAATGCCTTATTCTATTTGATCACAGTGGGAGTTATGTTTGGAGTTGCAGATTTACCGTAAATATTAGGAAGCTGTTCCAGGAGGACCAGGCTTTGCACAGGAGAGAAACAGGGACACCCTTTTCTATATTACGTGTGGCAATGGGTTACCTGCAGGCACCCGGTTTGTGGCTGCAGAGATAAATCAATAGTATGAAAGGCAGTGTGAAATAGCAGACTGATGATGGAAGTTGAGGAAGAAGATTTTCTGTCTATCCTTTGCTATGCCATGTAGGACACAGCTCCCCAAATGAAACATCCAAACACTTAAAGGCAAGATGAAAAAGGTCTGATTTAAGTTCTTAATTTTCTAAATCCACAATTAGAAAGGGTGCCATTAAGATTTTTCTGGTTCAATGCCACCTTTGACTAAAAAGGGGTTAAAAGTAACCTGACATGTGCATGCTACAGATGCTCCAGACCACATGGCTGATGATCTCCATAATCCCAGCAGGCAAGGTTGCTCTTGGTCTCAAGGCACAGAGCTTCTCTTTCATCTTAATGCAATGCAGAACATTGTAGAATAAAAGACAGGAGGAATCAGAGTAAGACAGAAGCTGATGTGGCCTATTCTGTGGAAACAATTTGTTATGCTTTATAATTGTAGAAGAAATTTGGAAATTCAGACTTACTTTTCTGTCCACATCTTTATCAGGCTCACTGGCAATGTAGTCTTGGTGTCTTCCCTGCAGACTCTTCTGTAAAATTCCTTTTCTGTTTCTTCTTAACAGTTTTTTATCCCTACCATTTCTTACACCCCTATTAGGTATAAAACAAGACCTTAGGTTATGTTTATGTGTTTCAGGTAATCAGAAATCACAGAATCACAGAATGCATTTGGTTAGAGAAGACATTCAAGATCATCTAGTCCAATCTTTGGCCCAGTACTGAAAGGTCAACACTAAACCATGTCCCTAAGCACTAGATCCACATGCTGTTGAAACACCTCCAGGGATGGTGACTCCACCTCTACCCTGGGCAGACCATTCTCATGTTAGATAACCCTTTCAGTGAAGAAATATTTCCTAACATCCAGCCTGAACCTTCTCTGGTACAGCTTGCATCCGTTTCCTCTAGTCGTGTCACTTGTCATCAAGGAACAAAGATTGTTCCTTCAGGTTGTGGAGGGCAATAAGGTTTCCCCTCAGTCTCCTTTTATCCAGATGGAACAACCCCAGTTCCCTCAGCTGCATCCCTCAGGATGCAGTTCCTCAGCATCCCCCAGATGGTCCTCATGAGCATCAATGTCCTTCTCAGGACGTAGGCAGTGGTCAAAACAGCTGAAAATTATTATCTGGAGGATGAATATGGAGGCAGATGCTGTTCAACATCAGTTAAAAAGGTAATAAGCCTGAAATACTTTTGAGTCAAATATGCAAAATTAAAGTATTTTTTTTTACTAATGCTCTGGTTTGCCTCAGACTTGAAGTCTAGTTTTCTATTTTAAAATTGAGGAAGTGAAATGTAATTCAGGTAGTGAGAAAATAAAAAAATAAACCGACTTATTTTCATTCATTTTCCTTTGATTGGATATTAAAAGTGCAAATGGTTTGTGTGCTTTGTTTGCATTTATTGTCATATAACCTTGTAAACTCATAGTCCGGGACTTATTAAGGACATAAATGGCCCAAAGCTTTAAAAACTATTTGATGTTTGTCTGCTAACAAAACATTGTGAGAGGTACATTTTGATTCCTTACTTATAGCTATTGTAGATGCCGCTCTGAGACTTTATGCATTGTAGTTTATTGTAATGAGCATATGTACTGTGCTCAGGGAAAGATGCAAAATCCATAGACAATATTTAATTGTTAAAAAGAAGGCAATCATGCCCACCAGCTGCCTCTAAAATAATCATCCCTCTTCATCAGAACTAAGTTCTCTATTCCTAGTTCATAGATGGAGAAATGGAGTAATGAAAGCCAATTGCTAGATTTTTCCTATTAGGCTGGTGTGAAACTGACGTTCAGAGTCCTGCAGCCTAGAGCTGGCATTATACTCCCCCCAGAAAATGAAGAGTCTACATTTTAAAGCACAGCTATTTGAAACACTTCATCTTAAGCATAATCCTGATACAGCATGCCAAGGCTTTCCCTTTGTCTCATATAAGGACAGTGTTCTACATCAATTGTCTCTTGTTCTGACACAGTGGGAAACATCAACTGTTAGCAATGCTCAGCTGGCTTTCTCAATATCATTCATTATTTTATATGCCCTTCTCACATGTGATTACATTCTTGCAGTAACTATCCTGAGAGCTGGGTTTAGTTTGAGTTTCTGCCAGCTGACAATAAAGTTGGCAGAGATCCTGGTGTCAAAAGTCACCTGAAGGGGACAAGCAACCATGAAATAAGATAGATAAGTGAGCAGAGCTCAGTGGAAAAGAAATGTCACCAGGGCAGCTGTAGAGTGCTGATTCAGCATTTTCTCCCTAGAGGCTGTGAAGTCTGGGTTCTTCTCTGCACCTGAAGCTGTCCTTGTTCTTCAGGATTTTCAGGGTACTGGAGGCAGAAAGGCAATGAAACTGCAGCCTTTTTGCCCTTGTGATGAATCGTCTTAATGTACCCAATCTAATGCAACTTAGTACAATGAGATTTATTTGGTAGATGCAGACTGGCAGAGTATCATCAGGTACTATCAGACACTCCTCTCTAGGAATTATTCGGACTACTTTTAAGGGAAACTCTAAAACCTTCATAATGTGGAGCAGATCCTTTGTGTATTTAGATAATCAGAACACCTAGAAAATGCTTTTTTACTGAATTCTAGGCCATTCATGTTTGATGAAGTTGTAAGAAATTATAAGGAGGCACCTCCTGTTAGTAGTCATTATGGTGTAACTGGAGTTCATCTGAAAGCCTTCCTAGCCCTTTGCCCAGGACAGTTTGGTTATGTTTCATAGGTGATTTTAAATTTTATTAATGTCATCTTGGAGCACTGGCTAATGCTTTCCCATGTAATATTGTTGATGAAGTAGTAGCATATTGAACAGAATATTAACCATCACTTGGAAAAAGTGTTTTGTGTTCATAAGTATCTAATGACCACTGTATGTACCTAGCTTTATGACCCCTTAAAAGTTATATAGACGTACAGAATTGTGGTGCTAGTCTGTATGATTTGAAAAATAGCAAAAGGTGACTTCATTGACAAGTCCTGAAATGAGGATAAGAGCACAACTTAAAACTGCATAATTAATTCTGACACTAAGGTGATTAAAAAGTCATCAAGTCCTTAAGCTTGAGTTATTACATTACGATCCTAAGCCAAAGATACCTGACTTTAAGCAAGTTCAGAGAAGGTAAGAGACGTGGGGCAGACTGACTTTCTTACACATGTTGAATAATTAGATGTCTTATGGTTGGTCCTACAGGCTGACCAGGAGTCCTATTTTGTATAATATTATGTATAAAAATCTAGAATCAAATCATTAACATCTGATTTAATAACTGATACCTTAAACCATCTATTTGTCACTGCTTCAATCAGCTGTGTCTCCTCTGAACATTTACAAGGATTCACTGCGTGTGCACATTACAAAATGACAGAATATATGTGGTTGGAAGACACTTAAAAGATCATCCAGTCCAACCTTAACTGAAAGGTCAACACTAAACTTTGTCCCTAAGAACCAAGTCCACATGCTGCTTGAACACCCCCAGGAATCCACTGCCTTGGGCAGACCATTCCAGTGTTTGATAACCCTTCCAGTGAAGAAGTATTTCCTAATACCCAGCCTGAACCTCCCCTGGTGCAGCTTGGAACCATTTTCTGTAGTCCTGTCACCTGTCATCAAGGAGAAGAAGCTGACCTCTTCCTCACTCCAACCTCCCTTCAGGTAGTTGTAGAGAGCAACGAGATCTCCCCTCAGCCTCCTTTTCTCTAGACTGAACAACCCCAGCTCCTAAAAACACTTCTCACAGGTCATGTGGTTCAAGTCATTCATGAGCCTTATTATGCTTCTCTGGACATGCTCCAGCACCTCAACGTCCTTCCTTTAGTTGAGGGGCCCAGAATTGAACATAGTGCTTGAGGTCTGGCCTCACCAATGTTGAGTACAGGTGAATGGTCACCTCCCGGTTCCTGCTGGCCACAGTGTTTCTAATGCAAGCCAGGACGCCATTGGCTTTCTTGGCCATCAGGGCACACTGCTGACTCGTGTTTCTTTGACTAACAACCACTACCCCCAGGCTCCTTTCCAAGTTGCAGCTTTCCAACCACACATCCCCAGGTCTGTAGCTTACCACGGGGTTGTTGTGGATGACTTGGCACTTGGCCTTGTGCCAAGAGTTTCTGAAGGAGAATGCTGTGGAGACAAGTGTCAAAGGCTTTACTAAAGTCCAAGTACACAATGTCTGTAGCCTTTCCTTCATCCACTAGGCAGGTCACCTTATTGAAGAAGGAGATCAGATGAGTCAGGCAGGACCTGCCTTTCATAAATTCATGCTGACTGGGCCTGGCCACCTGCTTGTCTTGTATGTGCTGAGTGACGGCATTCAGGAGGACCTGCTCTATACCCTTTCCTCACACCAAGTCCAGACTGACAGGCTTGCAGTTCCCTGGGTCGTCCTTTTGGCCCTTCTTGTAGATGGTCACGATATCTGCTAGTAGCAGATGCACAGAGACGTCTTGGTCCTGTGCCTTGAAGATTTCCCTCTTAAGGAATGTCCGGTCTTTCTGGACGCCTTTGTCCTTCAGGTCTACCATCTAGAGGATTCCGTCAATCATGCTCCAAAACAAGTCAACAAGGATGTAGTTCTATTGACTGCTGACTCCCCTCCTTACTTGGCTAAGAATTGCAAACTCCGTCATCCTGTGGTCATTTTTGTCCAATATAGCCACCGACTTTTATGTCTCCTTCTAGTCCCTCTCTGTTTATAAGGAGCAGATCTAGTAGAGAGCTGTAAGTAGAGCAGTAGTAAAGAATAGTAGAGCAGCTGTGTTAAGAAGTCATCTTCCACACATTTCAAGTACCTCCAGAACTTTCTTGTCTGCTGTGTTGTGTTTCCAGCAGATACACAGTAAATTGAAGTCCTCCACAAGAGCAAGGGTTAGTGATTCTAAGATCTTCCACAAGCACCTATAAAACACTTCATCAACTTCCTCATCCTGCTTGGGTGGTCTATAGCAGACCCCTGTCTTGACACTGACTTGTTAGCCTTTCCAATTCTTACCCACAAGCATTCAACTCAATAACCACCATCATCGTGCTTGAGACAGTTGAGATCTTCCCTAACACATAGGCACACCCTACCACTTCTGCTTCTGGGCCTGTGCCTTCTGAAGAGCATACGACATCCAACACAGCACTCCAGTGATGGGATTCATCCCACCATGTTTCCATCAGGGCAATATTACCATAGTTTTTTTCTCTTCTTCTTTGTTCCCCATGGTCTGTGCAATGCCATTGATATGCTTCAGCTGGGGCTGCTTTTGCTGAGGTAGGGGTCAACTCCCTTCTTGGTTGACCCCAGGCACTCTCATGACTCCTAGCTCATCAATGATCCTTGCATCTTCCCTATCACATGGCCTGCTGTCCTGTACCTCCTCTGAGATAGAAGTGAGGCCATTGCACTGCCCTATAAGTGTTCCAGGCTTGTCTCCAATGAGCCTAGTCCTTTCCCTTTCACCCTTCTGATTTACTTTAAAGCCCTGTAAATGAACTTGGCTGACTCCCATGATAAAAACTTTTAGGAGAAGTCTACTTCATCTGCCACCAGCAGGTCTGGCACCATGTAAGTCTACCCATGATCAAACAAACCAAAGTCCTGCTGATGGCACCAGGCTGGCATAAAGAAGCAACTAATCTAAATGAACAAAGCCATTCTGCTTCACCCGTGCCTACAACTTTCACATTAGGTGCCTGTTGTAAACAAGCAGTTGAAAATGCAGCCAGCTGGGCCCAGCTGGGTATCTTTGAAAGATCAAGGTTAATTTAATAAATTCTTTGTTTTGGTAAGTAAATCAAGCTTACAACTTAAATTTGATTTTGGATATGGTTATTGTGAATCATAGTTACTTTCTTCACATCTTCTTCAGGTGAAACTCCCTGAATTGCTGTACTTCTAGGAAAGGGGATGGTGAAACTAAGGAAGAAACCGGGCAAAGTGAATTTTGGTTTCTTTTTCCTGTTTTGTGCTTACTAAAGATTTTTCCTTCACTCTTTTAATATGACCCAATGTTCTTAGTTCACAGCCTGGATTCAGGTAACAATCTACTAAAGCCTAATACATAAGAACTAGTGCGTAATCCTTACCATCAGTTTGCTGTATCTTAAATATGGACATCATAGAATGCTTTGGAGAGGAGTAGATTCAGGTTAGACATTAGGAGGATGTTCTTTACCCTGAGGACAGTGGAACACTTGAACAGGTTGTTCAGGGAGATAGTTGAGGCCCCATCCTTTGAAATATTCAACGCCAGGCACAATGGGGCTCTGGGTAACCTGATCTAATGGAAGATGTCCCTGCTCACTGCTAGGGTGTTGGAGTATCTATCTTTGGAGGACTCTTCTGACCCAAACCAGTTTGTAGTTCTATGATCACCTAGTCCAACATCCACCCCACAGTAAGCAGGGATGTCTTTAACTGGATCAGGTTGCTCAGAGCCCCATCCAAGCTGACCTTGGGCATTTCCAGGGACAGAGACAGGACTTTTATCATCTCTCTGGACAACCTCCGCCAGCCTTGTTGTAAGAAATTTATTCCTTATATCTAGTCTGAATCTACTCTCGTTTAGTTTAAAACCATTACCCAGTGTTCTGTTGCAGTAGACATTCCTAATAAAATGTTCCCATGTTTCTTAGTGGCCCTCTTTGAGCAAATAAAGGCCATTAAAAAGCCTTCCTGGAGGCTTTTCTTTTCCACGCTGAACAACCCCAGATCACTCATCCTGTCCTTGTAGGAGAGGTGCTGCATGCCTCAGATAATTTTTGTAAACCTCCTCTGGACCTACTCTAACAGGTTTATGTCTTTCTTATGTTGAGGGACCCAGAGCTGGACATACTCCAGAGTACTCCAGATGACGTCTCTCCAGAGCAGAGCAAAGTGGCAGAGTAATCTCTCTCAATCTGCTGTACACTCTTGATACCATCCAGGATGCAACTGGGCACGCACTGCTGGCTCATGCCCATCTTTTAATCCACCAGTACCCACAAGTCCTTCACAGGGCTGCTTTCAGTAACATCATCCCACAGCCTGTATTGATAACTAAGAAATGCCTTGACCCAGGTGTAGGACCTTTCACTTAGCTTGTTGCACCTCATGAAATACACACAAGCCCACTTCACCAGCTCGTTCAGGTTCCTGTGCATGATATCCTGTCCTGGAACATAACCATACCACTCAGCTTGGTGTTGTCTGTGAACTTTCTAAAGGTACACTCAGTCCTTCTGTCTGTCACTGATGAGGATAGGAAATGTCACTGGTACCAGTATTGAACCTTTGAGAGACACCACTTGTAACTGGTTTCCATGTGTCAAGCCATTGAGCACTACCCTCTGGATGAGGCTATCCAACCATCCTTCAAACACTCTATCCATCAAACCTCTTAAGCTTAAAAAGAAGGATACTGTGGCATCAGTGTCAAAGGTTTTACAGAAGTCCAGATTCATGATGTATGTTTCCCTTCCCTTGTCCACTGATGTACTCACTTCCTTGTAGAAAGCCACTAGGTTGGTCAGACAGGACTTGCTCTTGGTGAAGCCATGATGGCTGTCTCAAATCACTGTCCTTTTCTTCATGTATAGCTCATAGGAAGATCTGCTCCATGATCTTCCCAGGCACCAAGTTGTGTCTGACAGATTGGTAGGTCACAATATCCATCTTTCTACTCTTTTTTAAAATAGGTGCAACTCTTTCACTTCATTCAGTGATCCATTTTTAAAATGTCATGGAGAGTGTCTTAACAACTACATCAGCCAATTCATCAGGACTCTGGGATGTATCTCATCAGATCTCAAAGACTTGTGTATGTTCAAAGGAGTTGCCCAGGGAGGTTGTGGATGCTCCCCCCCTGGAGCTATTCAAGTGTAGGTTAGATGAGGCCTTGAGCAACCTGTTCTAGTGGGAGGTGTCCCTGCCTGTGGTGGGGGGTTGGAACTAATGATCTTTGAGATCTCTTCCAACCTAAACCATTCTATAATTCTATGATTCTATGCTCATATTCTTCATATGGTCATGAACCTGATCTCCTCAGACAGTGTGAAGGATTTGGGCCCCTGATCCTCATCTTGAAGTCCATTATCCTGGGACGTGAGAGAAGAGAGGTTACTGGTGAAAGCTAAGCCAAAAAGAAATAATGAGTACTTAAGCCTTCTCCTGTCTGTTATAACAAGCTTGCCATCCTTGGTGATTCTGAGGGTACATTTTCTTTAACTCTGCTTTTCTGACTGATATACTTGTAGAAACCCTTCTCGTTATTCTTTGTATCGATTGCCAAGTTCAGCTCTGTCTTTGTCCTGGCCATCCTGCCCCCACCCCCATACAGCTGGGCAGTGTCTCTATATGCCAACCAATACACTTGTCTCCAATTCCACTTCCCGTGCATTTCTTCTTTCCCTTTCATTTCACCAGCAACTCTCAACTCAGCAATGCTGATCTCTTCCCTTTTTTACCTACCTTTCCTTTTTACATTTCTTGGAATCAAGAGCTCTTGTACTCTTTGGAAGCATCCTCAGAGATTTGCCAGATCTGTTCTACTCTGTCAATACTGAAGACTGCTTCCCAGGGTGTCCTGTTGACAAAGTGCTTGAGGAGCTCAAATTTGCTTTCCTAAAATTCAGGGTCCTGACTTTACTCTTCACCCAATCCCGTTCCTCAGCACTATGAACTCCACAACTGCTGCAGTCTAGGCTGCCTCCAATCACTCATGAACTCACTCACATTGGTGGCCATCTGATCCAGTTTCACATCACTTCTGATATGGCTGTCTACTATCTGGCCTAAGAAGTTATCCTCAGCAGTCTCAGGAGTCTCCTGGATTACCTGCAGCTCACTGTGTTAGTTTTGAAGCGCACATTAAGATGGTTGAAATCCTCCAGCAGGATAAGAGCGTGCAAGCACAAAGCCTCCTGTAGCTGCAATAAGAAGGCTTCAACAGCAGGCACAGAGGCACCAACCACAAGGTTCCCTTTGTTGTCTTGACCTCTAATTTTACCTGTAAGTTTTCAACCTGACTGTGGCTCTTCTTTAGGGCCAGCTACCCACACTCTTCACACCTTTGTTCCTTGATAACAACATTTCTGCAAGCAGTCATCTCTCTCTGATTCTGGTTTTGTAGTACATAATCTTTATTGACATCTTTTATTAACAAGGATATTCAGCATCATTATAGATTCTGCTCCTCATTTGAGTGTTACAGTGCCCTTTCTTTTAAAGAAAAGCATGAGATGACTCTACACATAGTTTCTGAGGCATCATCTCTTGTATGAATTACTTCAGGAGCCTGTTCCTCAGGAAAATGCACTCCAGACAAGGCAAGGAAGATGCCTCTCATAATCAGCGATGAACTTAGATCACTGAGAAAAAGAAAAGTGTGGGAAAGATACCATAGATTGTTTCTTCAGAGCAAGTGGTCATGTTTCTTGATTCTCCATGAAATACAATATTTTTAATAATTTTAGCACATGTGTCTTGAGTATGTGATCACCAATACAAATTGGGGGACAAACCATTACATGCTGCCATGTAGTTCTGATGATATAATAATGGTTTGCACACCAGATACTTTTGAATAAGACAATGTGCTAAAATGCATTACTGTAATTTTGCAGAGATACAATAAAATTACAGTTTCAAAGAAATGTATTTGCAATAGGTATTTTTTTTAACAGTAATTTCTTCCAAACCTTACATAATACAAGGATGACATGGAATCTCCATCCCTTTCTGATCCCAAGGGAACTAATATGTAACAGTTGTCATGATTGAAAAGCAAACTTACCTTTACGGAAAATATGTATTTTTCTTTAAGGACATTGTTATTGACTATATTACAAATATATAGTGTCTACTTCCAGTAAGAAGAAACACAACTGTTTTAATGCTGTACCAGTTTTCAATTGTTGGCTTTAATTAAAAGGTTGTATATGATGTCTGAATATCAAATATTTCTACAAGGGAAAAATTAACATACTTTTTACACTCCGTCCTATTTCAATTAGTACTTAACAAGTAGTGTTAACTTTCCCTCCTCAGGGAGGGACTGGAAAACAAATGTGGTTTTATCACACAGCTTTTGTGATGTCATGGGAACATAATCCATGTCAGAAGTTTGAGGTTCCCATTTAACAGAAGCATTAGTTCTGTTAAAGAAACAAGCAAAACTCTCGGCTACAAATCAGACAGGAAGATGTACATTTGCTTGTTTTCAGTGCAGATTTTGTTCTCCCTCAGAAGCAATTCCTGGTTATGTGTTCTGCTGCTGTCATTCTAGGGATAGGATAAAGGAAGCATAAATCATCTCCAGGATACTTTGCTTCACTTGAAAGCATTGGTTACCTTTAAGATCATTCAGAGTCTCATTCTCTTTCATGGCAGAGCAGTATGCACCATGCTGCATGTCCTTAACGAGAGCTGCCAGTTTGGAGTGGGAGCTGTTAAACATCAACACCTTCCCCCTCCCTGCTCCGCTATTTTTTCCATTCGCTAGTCCCATTTTGCAAAATGCCAAGGTAAAGTCACTTGTGTTTTAGGCTTTTATTGAATAGTTAGCTTCCTGGTTTAAGCTTGCAGGGCAAAAACCCATGGAACAGAAATGTACATTACCCCCCTTTCCCCACTCTTTCTTCCCTCATAGGAAAAAGATAAGCAAGACAAGGTGAAAGGTAATAACATAACTTATGCAGAGCTGGAAATTTTAAGTTACAAAAAATAAATGGTATTTAGGATAAAGGGAAGGTACAGAAATATCAGGGAAGGGGATATCTACACAAAACCAGAATCAGCAATGGATTGGGCCCAGCCACATCACAAATCAACTGTCAGCTAGCACAAAGTTCCCCACCATGCAGCAAAGGCAAAAGGCAAGAGAGAGAGCAAGCTCCCTGGCCATTCCTGCCCCTTAAATAGAGGGTAAACCGGAAAGGGAAGAGGTAACATGGTCCAGTGCCTCCCAATGGGTGGGATTTTCCCACCAGGATCAAGTTTCACCTCAGAGTCCTTCAGTTAAACCTTAACCCACAACGGCAGGTCAGGCCTGAGTTTGTTAGCACTTTCTCAGTCCTAAGTCTTTCAAACTTGCTGATGTACAGGAAGTTTGCCTCCCCACAAAATTGTTATGAAGTGAACATTGTGATCTTGCTATGGCTGCAGTGTGCCAGGTCCTGGAGTTACAACAGTTCATGTTCAAGAAACTGACAAGACTCCTGCAACACTGCAGTGTGACCTACATTGTTGTACTTGATGACTAGGATGGTTTAGTTGGGAGTGGTTGGCAAACCTGTCACAACAGTATTCGTAGGATGAGATATCTGTGCTGTTTTACTACCTTTCCATTCTATGCATGCTCCATCTGACACTCTCTTTGTTCTTCTTCCCATTCATGCAGTCACCTAATGCTGGCGACAAGGATGACCAAACACTGACGGTAGGCAGCAATTAGTATGTGTCTCAGCATTTATTTCTCAGGAAGGTGGTGAGAAAAACCTTACTTTGGTTTGGCACCATCAACATTTTTCTGGATTACTGGGATTTCTTTCCCTCTTCTATGCTGCTGTAGCGTTTAAAGAATTTATTTCCAAAGATAAAGTGGTGAATTAATTTTCTTGATCAGTTCCTGTATTTTTTTACATAATTTGAAAAGATTTTGTTTCTATAAATTTTTAATTAGTACGTAGTTATTTATTTATTTGTGTGACACCAAAGATTAATTGATGTATCATGTATTATTGCAAAAGACTATTTTCTTTGGTTTTGTTTTTTTTTTTTCTTGCCCATAATTGGTTTTCAGAGGCCTAGTCAGGAGTTTGCTGGCTCTGATTATCCTTTTTATCAAAGCAGGCTAACAGCTGTCTCCAAAGGAGTCTTACTCCATGGGATGTATTAAATGCATTGATTATGGTACTAAAAAAATAGCATGTGGAAAAGAACCTCAGAATATGGTTTAAATCTCTTTAAAACATCTACCTGGACTTGTCCAAAACATTTGACACTGTCCTGCAAGATATCCTTGTCTCTAAATTGGAGAGACATGAAGGTTATGGACGGACCTCCCAGTGAATAAAGAACTGTCTAAGTGGTCATACTCAGAGAGTTGTGGTCAACAGCTTGGTGTACAAGTGGTCACTGGTGATGAATGGCATTCCTTGGAGGTTGATACTGGGACTGGTGTTGTTTAACATGCTTGTCACCAGCATGGGCAGTGGGATTGAGTACACCATCAGCAAGTTTTCTGATGACATCAAGCTGTGTTACGTGGTATGGCACACTGGAGGAAAGGGATGCCATCCAAAGGGAGCTTGGCAGGATTGAGAGGTGGGCCTGGGTGGTCCTCACAAACTTCAGAAAAGACAAGTGCAAGGTCCTGTAAATGGGTTAGGACAATCACAGACACAAATACAGGCTGGGCACTGAATGGATTGGGACCAGCCCTGTGGAGAAGGGCTTGGGGATACTGGTGGTTGAAAAGCTGGACATAAGCCAGCAATGTGTGCTCACAGTCCAGAAAGTCAATCACATTCTGGGGTGCCTCAAGAGAAGCATGACTAGCAGGTCAAGAGAGATGATTCTTTCCCTCTGTTCTGCTTTGGTGAGACCCAACCTGGAACACTGCGTCCAACTCTGGGACCTTAGTGTAAGAAAGACATAGACAGTCTTGAGTGGGTCCACAGTAGGGCCACAAAGATGACAAGAAACTGGAGCACTTGCCCTTTGAGGACATGCTGAGAGTCAGGGTTATTCAGTTTCAAACAGAAAGAGGTTAGATTTCAATTAGATATAAGAAACAAATTCTTTATGATGAGAGTGGTGAGACATTGGAACTGGATGCCCACTTCTAGAAGTGTTCAAGGCCAGGATGGATGAAGCTTTGAACTCAGATGCCAATGGCAGAGATAAGGGAGTGAAACAATATAATCTTTAAAGCCCCTTTCAACTCAAATAGTTCTATGATTCTGTGATTAAAAGCAGTTAAAAGATGTCTGTGCATTGTGGGTGTTTGCACTGCCTTACCACGCTCATAACCTGGGTTTTTTTGTCAGTGCTTGGTGAATTGAACCAAAATGAAGACATGTTTCACTCCAGCTGAGTTCTTTCTCTCATTTTTCCACCTAGACCAAGCCACGGCTCCAGCGGGGTGGAAGCTCTGCATCTCTCCACAACAGTCTGATGAGGAACAGCATCTTCCAGCTCATGATTCACACACTTGACCCACTGGCTGAAGGTATTTCTATTAATTTTGGGGAATTTCTGTTGCAAAGAACTACTTTCCTTTTCTCTTCTCTCTGTGAAACTGCTTTTTGCATCTTATTGTTTTCACTAGTCTTTTCTGAATGTGTGTGAATTTTCTGAGAGATTTTTTAACTCCTATAGTGTGGTAAACCTACTGCCACCTAGACTTGCAGCTTAGAAAATCTGCTTATTGTGGTGCTAACTAAAACTGATCACGTGGTTCATGTGTATCATAACTACTGTCTTGCTTCACCTTTGGCTTTAGTAGCAGGTTAAAGCTTACAAAATCNNAGCTTACAAAATCTCTATCCTCATGTATTTTTTGTAGAGTCTACTTTAATTTTCTTTGATTTTCATACATCAGAAAACAAAGACTGAATAATTCCTACGGGTGAGTAAAAAGTAAGATGGATATCTATTATATGGAACATAGAAAAGGATGAAACTGTGTTGGGTTGATGACATTAGTAAAAAAATTACAAACATTGATCTGTGTTACCTGCATGTTAATAGTTTGCTTGCTTTATCCAAGTGGGGTGTAAAAATTATTTGATTTTTTTTTTTTCTTAGAGAAGTTAGCAGTTTCAGTCTGAAAAGCTGTCAGGAGTACCACACCAA
>VWZI01020859.1:457249-606428 GCA_013396835.1 Psilopogon haemacephalus | reverse complement strand
GGAAAAGACAGGGGGTCCCAGGTGGGCTTAAACCTTCACACATAAGCACAAAAGAAACACCATAAAGAATGGAAATAAAGGATGACATCCGTGACACCCTAGAAGCGTGACATAAAGAACATATGTTACAAAGCAGGCTTCAAATAGCATTCGTATCTCCATTTTTACTTGTCAGGGAGAGCTGTGTTAACCAGGTATATGTCTCAATGCCCTCTATCCGCTTTCAAGTCATGAAGGAAATTTTCTGGGAGTATACCTGGAAGAGAGACCTGAATTCTACCTCTGCTTTCTCCAGGAAGTATCTGATGATGCATTTATCTTCTGATTCGTTTTCACAATGGTACCTTCTAGAATTCATTAATTAGACTACTAACATAATCACTAGAGGTGGTCCAAACTCACATTTTCCTTCTAAAATTATTTATTTAGCTTCTAGCCACGTTTCCCACAGTATTCTCATCACAACAAAACAACAGCAACAACAAACAATACCCTCAAAACAAGGAAGATGATATATGAGAGGCGGGTGGTGTTGATATTTGCGTTGGTAAGAAACAAATATTATTTAATAGAAAAATAGTTACCTGACATTTTTGTTTACTTATGGCTGTCTGCCAAATTTTTCATATAATTAAGAAACATAAGGTAGCTACCAGTGCTAGAAGGATTCTGATAGTAAAGCCAGGCAGATCAAGAGGCTTCTTTTCAAAAACCTGTTCATCAGGAAGCTCAGACTTGGAAGGCCTGCCTGACTCCTGGGATGGGATGCTAGAAAAGAAAAAGGAATTGGTTGAAGGGACCCAGAACCCAGCAGGAAACTAACAAGCAAATTGAGCAGCACAGATAATTACACTCTGTGTAATAGAAGTGGAGTCACAGAGACAGGTCCTGGAAGGACAAAATGGACAAGAAAGTGTGAGCATGCTATACTGGTAGGAAATTTTGCAATATTAATGAGTTTTCAGTTGTGCTTATTATGTTGCCATCCTGGTGTTTTGACAGTTTCAGTGAACAGATCTATTTCAAATTGTAAGAAGTGTGTATTTCTCTGTTGGATTTGTGCTTTTCTTTCTTGATTATTTTGGTTAAACACTGCATCAAAACTCGAGGTTCTACTGCAGATGGCAAGCGTCCACCTCTGCCTCTTCTGAGAGTTCCTAGGCAAGAATGACAGTACCTGTAATAACTGGGACAGAAGTACAGTGTGTCAAGGAACATGACATATATCCAGCACAATTACTGAGAAAGGCATCTTGTCAGAGAGGTGGTTTCAGGAAACCAAAGTGCTGATAAACGCCACAGTCTGCTCAAGGCAGTCTCTAAGCAGTAAGCTGCTATGCAAGAAGACATCTCTGCTGCAAACTTCAGTAGGGCAGAAGCTGACATGAGCAGATGGGATACCATCATCGCAGTTCTCCAAGGGAAGCTTTACCATGTGCAAAAGCTTTCACATAAGAAGATGCATCTATTACTCTTTCAAAGATGTGTTTATTACCTCTTCAATAAGCACAACAAATTTCAAAATTATAAAACGAGAGTAAAATTTACAAAATTGAAATAGTCCAAGATGCAAGCTTCAACCACTAAAACGTTGTGGCTGTGAAGCCAGCCTAAGAATGACTCTAGATGTTAGCGGACTGAGAGAACAAGAGAAGTAGGGCTTCACAGAAATCACTTCCAGCAGATTATGGAAATTTTTATACAATTATAACATTTAAAACAATGTTTAATTTGACAATTTTAATCCTGTAGCCCAGATAAGACTCTACTAAATTCTATTATACGAATTAAAATAATAAACAGATTTCCTCTCTAGGAAAGACAATGCTGCATGTTCATCACAAATGAAAGCTAATGTCAAAGATAGAAAAACATATTTCTCAGATAGCTTTTTTTTTCTCCTCTGTCACTGTCTCACCCACAAGCAAATTGATGTATTTGACCAATAAATACATAGCTTCTGAAAAATGTGTGTGTGCATTTTCTTTGATGTAACAGAAACACTACATCCTTTGATATCTGAATTTAAGTGTCCAAAAAAGGTAGATCAGGACAGTATAGGACACAAGAAAACAAGGTTAAATTGTGATACTTTAATCAGTTTCTCAGCAAACTATAATGGCATATTGAATACGTTGAAATGTATGGGTATCAATCAAACCAATTTAGGTAGAAGCATGTATTTTTAGTACTTTGAAGCATGACCAACGAAGTATAATCTGAAGTAAAACTGCACAGATAGACATGTAGTCAATTAACATACCCATGTCAGAAGTCTTAACTTACAGAGATGGTCAGCCTCTGAAACAGAGAACAGGAGATCCTACCACTAGGTTGTAACTTGTTACTTGGGAGAAGAGACCAACACCCATCCCACTACAACCTCCATTCAGGTAGCTGTAGAAAGCAGTAAGGTCTCCCCTCAACCTTCTTTTCTCAAGACTAAATAATCCCAGTTCCTTCAGACATTCCTCACAAGACTTGTTCTCCACACCCTTCACCAGCTTTGTTGTCCTTCTCTGGACCCATTCCAGCAACTAAGTGTCCTTCATTACATAAAGTTGATGTTTTGAGATTCAGTCCTGGCCACCATTAAAAAAAAATTTAAAAATAAAAATACCAGTATACTTAAAACATGGGTCTCACCATTCAGGCTGAATGTGGCTCTGAGCAACCTGATCTAGCGGAAAGTGTCCCTGCCCATGGCAGGGGGATTGGAACTAGATGATCCTTGAAGTGTCTTCCAACCCTGACAATTCTGTGATTCTGATATTCCTAGCAACTTAGGAAGACAACAAACCTACTGAGATGAATCTATACAAGGTTTTAGGTTGAATGTGTTTTAACAGCATTCTTCATCATGGCTGATATAAAGAAACCAGGGTTAAGATCAGAAATAATTTTAATAATCAGTGGAGAAAAAAAATAGAAAGAGCAATGTCATAGTCTTATCTGTTTTCAGAGTTTATTGATTCAATAAAGAATTACAATTAATCCAGTGTTCAAACTGTACAACATGACATTGGCCTCCAGAAAATAACAGGAGTTCCACTAGTGCACAACTCAAAAAGGAAGTGTTGATACAGTGACATTTACAAATAGAAAATTTTAAAATATAGATACTACGTAAAACAGTGCACATCAGCACTAAAAAACAAAGCATGTTTTCTCTTAAAGAGAGACAACACATTTCCAGAGTTCACCTATGCAGCTGACGGTGAAACAACTGACAAGCCTGTTCACACTGTACTCNAAAGCAAACATCTAAGCACAACATAACTGACAATCCTGAATACTAAGAATCATTCATGTAGATTAGACTCGCTCTCTAAAAAGGAAAACTCCATTTCTGTTCTTGGCTTTCAGTCTTGTGAGTTTTGGTTGCAAGAACTGACCCTAGGGGATTTTTCCTATGAGCAAAGATCATTTTTTTAAAATTCATAAAATCATTTTATATGTCTGGACTCCAGCAAGTGACAGATGCTCCTTGCTGGTTCTCGTAGATGTTTTGCTTGTCAATAGCATTCTGGATTCAGCAGTCCCTAGCTGAAACTTCAAGTAAATTTTAGACTACTAATTTCAGCATTACCCTCAGATGAGAAACAGGTACAGTCCTGCAGGTGGAACAAATTCACCACAGAATTGAGATAATCCTTTTCCTGAAAATGAAGACTGTAGGAAAAAAACGGGGAAGGGGACTTCACCGTCAAAGAAGACAGAGAAGTGGTAGCATTTCCTGATACTTTTTAATGATAAAAACCATTAAAACCAATAAAGATACCTGAAATCAGAATCTTTCCAAGTGAATACATACTTTGTCCTGGCTTCACTCCCAGGAGCATTGTCAAACAAAATCCTAGAAGCTTAATTTTCCACAGGTAGGAAGCACAGAAATATCAAGGTAGGGTTCTATTAAGTACAGAAGCTGTGAGGGCTTAAAACAGCATGAGGAGAGTTAGTTCTGCATTTGATCTGCTTTTCCCCATGGAAAGGCAGTGATGGGTTTGCCCTCCCTTTGCCTGATGCACCAGGGTGAGTAGGCACAGCTGGCCCAGAGGACAGGGCCAGCTCTATCTCCCCTCACACCAATGGGACACCAATGGGACAGAGACTCTGCCTGGCTCATCCTTGCATCTAAGCAGTTGCGCTTTGATAGGAGGAAAAGAGAAAGCCAGAAAAGTACCTGAGTTTCACTGCTAACTTCCTTTCCCTCAAGGGAACTCCACTTGTCTCAAGAAGCTATTAGTCTTCTTCATTCAAGATTTCTTGTCTGGTTTTTATTTGTTGGCATTTGACCACTTTTCACAGCTTTGCTAATCATGTTCCTAGAAGATGTCACACCCTAGAGTATGTCTTTCCAATATGAGAAAAGTTTAGTAAAAGTTTAGTCACCAGGTTTTAAACAAGTGGGAAGAAGCAAAGATGAAGCTCTGAAAGGACTTTCTAAAATGCAAGGCTTGTTTTCCCTAAAGTTCCAAATGCAAGCCCAGAACTGCTGAAAAAAATTAAATCCTGCCAATTTATATTGCTGTTTGTTCTGCATGCATCAAGGGCTACACTGCAAGTCCTCTGTTTACTCTCCAATTGTGTAAATCTGGCAGGTGGAAGCATACTTCAGAGAAAGATGCTTTGAAAGAGGAAAGATGTCGAAGGGTCTGAGTGCTGTTGTTTAGAAACCCTTCTACAGAATCTGTTCTACTCACTCCGAAGTTAATACCAAATGTCCAAAACAAACTTCTTGAGGGCAATGTGTCCTTCCCTCTTTTTGCCACCCCTAGTTAGGTCCAATCCTACAGCTTCTCCCATCCTCTTGTATGACAGGGACTCATGTTTATGGTCTTCTAAGCCCTTCAAAGACATAACCAGTGCAGCACTGGTTAAGAGGATAGCAACATCCTGAAGAAGGGAATCGCACTTAAGAGCTGCAGCTCCACCTTTAGTTGGAAATCATCAATGGAAACACTGCAGCAGGAAAAGCACTCCTGCAGCCAGACAGCTTGAGTCTGCATAGTCTTTGTGCAGTGGAGCTCATGCTGCTGGGCAGCCCTTCAAGCAGATTCTGATGGCAGCTGCTGTCACAGCTATCTCATCTTAATACCAGATCTGCCCCTTATGCACTCCAGTAGTTTTACAGCAACGTAATCTCCAGCCTCAAAAGAACACTCATCCAGGATAATGCTAAGAGAAAAATCTCTTGCTCTCCCTGACCCTCTCTTCTTTCCTGGTCCCCATTTAAGCACCTTGGGATCTTTACATCACCCAGGAATTTGGCCATGCCTTGATCCAGCTGTAGTAGCTGCCCCAGAGGGCAATGTCTGTCCATGTTTCCACCACTCTCCCTGGATGCAGTCCAGAGGTTTCAAGGGGGCAGTGGAGAGGTGCTGTCCTGCAGATGGCACAGCCAATCCAGGTGGCACCTTCCCAGCTCTGAGGGACTGTGAAGTTGCCCGTGGCTTTGGCACACCTGACACAGGCTTCAGAGGAGGAATGGAGCCTGGGAGTGGAAGCTCCGATGGAAATAGGGAATATGAAGGAAGGATTTTCCCAGGACTAGGGGAAAGAAAGGACATGAAGGTGACAAAGGGACAAGGACAAAGGAGATCTCAGCAAGGGGTGGCAATGTCCAGTAGGTGGGCAGGGATGCGGTTAGCCAGCAGGCACGCCAGCACAATGCCGACGAGCTGCAGCAGTGCCAACCCCAGAGCAGCCGTGCCAACATAGAACATGTTGCTGCTGATGAAGGCCGACACTTTGCTGAAGCAACCGTCGCGGTGCAGCCCTTTTGCGTCGGGCGGGCTGTGCTGGCAACCTCGGCGGGCCCGGCAGCAGCTGAGGGGCACCGAGCCGTTTTGATCCAGCACCCACGGCGAGGTGAGCCAGTCGCGGTAGCTCTCAATGCCGCAACAGGACAAACCACGCTGCAGAGCGTCCAGGGCGTCCGCCAACCCTTCGTCTTGCCCGTAGGCGAGTAGGGCCTGCCGCAGTCCCTCCTGGAAACCCTGCGCAACGTGCTGGCGGTAGAGGAGCGCCGAGAGCCCCGCTGTCAGCCCGGCGGCCAGCACAGCCGTCAGGAAGGCGCTGTAGGTGCGCAGAAGGCCCCGGTGCTCCGTGGCGGCGCCGAAGCAGCCCAGGAAGCCCCAGATGATAACGGCGGCGCCGGTAGTCAAAAGGATGGCAGGGGCACTGGGGTAGTAATTTGCCGACAGTTCCAGATAGCTTCCCAAAGCCACCTTGGCCCAGAGGCCGATGATGAGCATAGTCAGCCCCGCTGCCCAGAATATGAAGCTGAAGGCCATGAGGGACAACTTGAGCACGGTCATGGTACCCTTGGGCGCTGACGGCGGTCACAGTGATCGGGTCCGTCGGCTGCCAGGCGTTGAGGGGATCCCGCGGCCGTCGGTGCCGCCGCTCCCCGAAGGTGCCGGTCCACGGCCCCGTCGTTCGGCGGGGTGGAGCGGGCGCCTTAGCGGTGTTCGAGGTACGGGGAGTTCTCCTGGGCAGCACTCGGTGCCAGGCCCGGCAGCAGCTTCCCTACCCGCGGCAGCCGATGCGAGTCCCACCGCTGTTCGCACTGTCTCTTTTTCAGGGCCCGGCTGCCGGCGGCGCGGCGGGACGAGGCGAGACAGCTCCTGCGGGCGGCCGGACGGGACGGTCGTTCCTCTTCTCTCTCCCGTGCAGTCCGCTTTTAAACAAGCCGCTGCCTCACGTAGGTACCTATCCAATCGACTGCGACACCCTGTGGGAGAAACACATACACGGCCACCTAACACTCCTGTCTGAGATCGCGGGGTGTCAGAGGGTGGGCGTATGTGGACTCTGGCAGTTCCCACTGGACGCCGCTCTGTGCAGCCTCAGATGAAAAGGTTCTACAAGCTGAAAGCTCGAGATTAACTTTTACTGCAGCCCAGATTCACAGCGGGCAACAGACAAAACTTATTCATGTAAGCATTAGAAGCATCACTTTAAATGTCACAAGTAATCGACAGGAACCGTAATAAATCTATTAAACAACAGTTTTTTTTTTTGTTTTGTTTTTTTGTTTTTTTTTACATTGCATCAAGCTGTGAAATTAGGACGCTTTGTAGAAACAAGTGTAAATCTGTACCTGAATATTAACTAGCTACACAGTCATGCAGTTAGCCAGCCTGGATTTTCCCAGCTAGAAACTATTTTCCAGGTGGTGTGACTCTGTTAAATATTTACTTGATTTAGCCCATGATAACAGCCACAGAGAAGGTATTAAGTGGCACTGCAGAAATGTCCAGGAGTTGATAACTGTTATATAAGAAGTGGCCCAGGAATTCCATCATCCATACACAAGCTACTCCTACAAACTGGGTAATAAAAACATAAATAAGGTAGGATCTCAGACAGAGGTAGAACTAGCATCCTTTGGTGGTGATTCATTGCTTAGTTAGTCTTCAACCATACTAAGTGACCAGTTTCTCTTTAACGTTACTTGACAACACCACAAGAGGTGTGTAGAACTCTTCAGTTCAATATCTTGTACTGTCTTCATTACTATGGGTCTTTCTACTGAATACAGAAACTACTCAAAGGCATTGTGACACACAGAGTGTCATACATTTTCAGGTACTCAAGAAACTTATTTTATTACATGCTAACATACTATCAGACCTATAAACCCTGGATGCATTTTAAAGTCGTTTGAATGTGGTGCTTGGGAATGAGGTTTAGGGTGAAACTTGTAGAGTAGGGTTATCAGCTGGACTTGGTGATCCTGAGGGTCTTTCCCAACTTGAATGTTTCTGTAATTCTATGTTTCTGCCAGATAGGAGCAGTCCAAATATAGGGCACATGAGCAGATCTGTTGTCACCCAGGTTCACCTAGCATGTGTCAGAGATGAAGTATGATGCTAAGGGTTCAGAAATTTAGAAGTGTCTTCATAAAGATGTTTTATGATCTATCAGTGCTGTTGTGATGTATTTGGCACATAGTAACTATTGGTTTCGCTAACAGTTATGTCTTGAACTTCCTCCAAATCTTACGTTAGGCTTTCAGTGCTGGAATATGTCAGATGATATCAACATTTGTGTTGTTTGTTTGTTTGTTTTTTTAACTAGGGTGAGATGTGTATAAAAGGCTAAATTTTGGCCATTCCCATAAGTTGTGCCCTTGAAACACTTTTGGGTAATTAAAGGAGGAAGAAGAAATGGCCTCCTTGAGTTTATGTGAAGCCGTAAATAATGAGTGTCTGAAAAAAAACTTACTAGAATAGCTTGATGTTTTAGACATTGGCAGAGTCATAAAATATGTTTACACCTTAGTAAAGAAACTGTTACAGAATCTCATTAATCAAAGGCATGATTCATGATACTGCATGTATTAGACTGACAATTTGATGAAAGAGAAGTGACGTTCCTTTACATGTAATTTTGGAAAGCAAAATGTTGCAGAAGTACTGTAAGAAGTGAAAATTCAGAAGTGCCTAACCTGCTAGGGAGAGCACCAATATCAAAGAGTGGTTATAAGCATGGACAGCAGACACAGTGAGACTGACCTTAAGTGGAAAATGCAAACTAAAGTATCTTAAAGAAAACAGGTACTTGATGGGCAAAAGGAGCTCACCAAACAGTGCATCTGAAGAACATGTGGGTGATAGCAGATAGCTAATTAGGCAGCACTTTGCAACACTATTTGGCAAGGAAAAGCAGCCTGATTGAAACATGATTTTTTCTTTTCCCTTACTGTTTTGGTTTGGTCATGCCTGAAGTGTTGCTTCTCTTTGCTGGCAGATGCAGAATGATACTAAAATAGTTTTCTATCTCTGCTTTCTGTCATTTTTTTGCCAGAGTTTACACTTGCAGTTATGAAATTACTGTTTCTAATCAGTCCCTAAAGAGAGAAAAAAAGATGCAGAGTCCTTCTGTTGTCCCGTTCTTGGCTATTTAAGGTAGCCCTGGTTATAAGAACAAGTGGCAGCACTGGCACAGAGAGCAAGATCAGGTAGGTAGGAGCTTTACCATAAAAATTTGTGTAGGAAGAGCAGCTTTGAAAAAGCAGTGTTAGTTTAGTGTTCATAAGTATGCTTTCCTTAGAGATTTTTATGTCATGACTCACAAAGAGGTACTATAGCTACCCAAATGCCTGCATTTACTTAGCTTGGTGAAAACTGGAAGACCGCTGATGTCATCACTGTAGTGTCCTGTTGATGTTATACCAGTGTATTTCTGATGTTGTAACTATTTATTATTGGTATTTTCTTGTCTGGTGATAGGCTTAGGATCTCCCATAATCAAGATGCTTACTGGGTGTAAATACAAATGAAAAATATTTATGTTAAAGTCTGATTTTGTGATGTTTTGTCATGTTGGACAATCTCTTACATGCTACATTCAATTCTATTCAATTCAGTAGAACTGTTGATAGGAAAAGCAGCTATTCAGTGTAGGGAAAGTTATCAATTTCCAATTTAAATTATTTTTATATATAACTGATATCTTTCTTCTAAATGGACTTAAATGGAACAGAAGTTTTACATTCTTACAGTATTATGCAACATGAATGTGATACAAGTCCAGGCTGGATGGGAAAAGAAGATTGATTTGGAGGAGAGAATCTTCCCATTAACTCTGGGAAGGGAATGTGTTAACATTTCATAACACAACTCACTTCCAGCTGCAATTCCCTTCAGGGGAAATTCACAGATTATTAAATACCATCTGCTCTTGGCCCCTTTGTAAACTCTTGGTCCAAGAGGGACTATTAGATAAAATGCTTTTGCTTTACAAGTGAGACTGGGAGATGCAGCCTGAATGAGCAGACTAGAGTGGCATTTGGCTGGAAATCCCACCAGCTTGCATGGCTGAGCAGGAGATATCTTCTCCTGCAGCAAGTATGACCCTGAGGCAGAACTCAGCCTGCTGGTTTTATGAATATATTTTCCCAACAGTAGTAGCATGAAGGCTGTTTTTTCACACCGAGTTTATTTTAGGAACTCAGGCATACAATCTCTGTTATAGATCAGTTACTTTACTATTAATAGAAATGATGAGAACGCCACTGGTTTAATAATTTACTTCTAATGTGTTTTTTGACCTTAAAATAAAGGACCACATTTAATTTTAGGTGTATCTTCCCCATAGCTACAGAGGATAATATGATCCATGCCTTGAGCGAATCTCTCAAGGACTATGTACTTTCCAGTTACCCCACAGAAAATTACCATGTGCTGAATATCAGATATGTTTCAGCACTAGCATATACAAATAATGTGCAGGCCAGATAGGTAGGAAAGATTGCCAAAATACCAAGTCAGAGGAATTAAAAAGTAAGTAGGTCTTTAGGCTTTTCTTTTCAGAGAGCAATAGGAAGACAAGGCAAAGTTAAAAATTGCCAAACTTCACCCTTGATCTTAAAAATATTTGAATATATTACTACTAATTCTCAGTTTCCACTTGCTGTATTAGGAGCTCAGGGTATCAAGTATTTCACATATTGGGATCTATGTAATGTGTGTATTGACAGCAGTTAAGTGTGCTTAGTAAGTTGTCTTTCATGTAATACTTACCTGCACTTACCAATACAAATTCCCACATAAGGGGTATTTCCAAGATCTGCAGTAGCAAAAATCTATGGTTGGCATAATGTTGTATTATCTGTGCTGGTTTTGAAGACTAAACACCTTCTTTAAAATCCCTTTTTCCTCTATCTTCTTAAAATGCCATCATGCTAGTTGTGGACTAGTGAATCTAAAACAAAATAAATTAGGGTAAGTTGGAAGGTCATGTAGCATAGCAAAAACACCTCTCTGTTTAATTTGATTACAACACTTGAGGCTTCCGTTTCACAAGTGTGGGATATCAGTGTATGGGAGAAGACTATTACTCTGTGAATGCATACAATAGACCACAATGCTCCAGCTAATATTACTTAATCAGTGGGCAGTAAACTTTTTAGTAATATAGTAAGTGTAGAATGAACATTTATAGAATGAGTCTTTGTAGAATATTTACAAAATTAACATCTGTCTTTGCTGATTATATTACAATTATTAGATACACAGCCTGAAATACAGAGGTGATTGTATGTATATATATCTATAAATATCTAGCAGTAGTCGCTTTCTTCTTGCTGTTGCTTGTTGCAAGGTTAGTGGTGAGAAAGAGTATCTGTCTACAAGTGACCTTCATGTTTTCTGTGTTCCTGGGTTGGGAACTGGAAAACCCTATGGATAATTTCCACATCTGAGGCATCTAGTAGAAAACTGAAGTCCAGTAAAAGGCTAGATATTCCACATGCACCAGCTGATTCACATCTGCACATATCCCTTCTTTATGTCTGATATGTTTCCAGGTTTTAGCACATAATGTCATCACAGGTAGAGGACAAGGTGATCACACACTCTCTGTGGATTGATTAAGGAATGCCATGGGGCACAGACTGTTATCTTGGGTTGCTGTAAACCATGTCCTTGCTGAGGTGAATGGCTGATTTTTAGAAATGCACCAGAGGATTTTCCAAGCCTTGGGGGTCCAGATCCATGAATTGCTCACATGGAGTATGCTGTCCTCAAGCAAGCATCATTCTTACCTGCTGTAAAGGTCAGGAAAGACTTATTTAAAGGAAATAGTCTCTGTGCAAACAACACACCATACTGGCACCATTGGCTTAGTCAGGGCAATAATTTGTCAGCCTGCTTGTCTTCTCTGATATTCTCCACTAAGAAGAATCTTACTTGGCTCTTCTGTGATGTTAAAATCTTAAACATTAATACTAGAATTTTCTTTGGAAAATGTATTTTGCACTATTTATTAAATTATATAGCTTGTCTGGATCAACAAATCATTAATCAGCATGATAATGAGCATGAGAATTACAGCCCATTTCCCTGGCATTTCCTATAGGCAGGATTGATTAATATTTTTTTTTCATGTATTTTAAAGCTAATGGTCTTCATGAGTTCATGAGTTGAAAGTCCTGTTTAAATAACTTTATTTCCTTTTATGACAAGGTCACCCATTGTGGTGGTTTGGGAGTTATCTGCCCCCCCACACACACTTCAAAATAACCCAGGCTAGGACTCAGTCAGCTGGAAGTTAAGGAATGAAGCTTTCTATTTACAGCTTTGCACAATATACAAGCAGATATTTACAATGTATAACAGATATTTACAGATATATACAGTGAAAAGGTAATACAGAAACACTGTGCCACTCCCAGAGATCAAAATCCCTAAGAAGGGTTCCTAACCACATCTACCACCTTCCCCATTTCCCCAATCTTATCTCACCATCTGTTGTATGCTGCAGACAGGAGAAGGTAGATCAGACAGGGGGATTAGCAGCAGGAAAGAAGTTAGTGAAATTTTTCAGATTCAGCTACAAGAGGCAGGGAGAAAGAGCCATGCAAGAGCCACAGCCCAAACTGGTCCGAAAACCATCTGACTTATCTGTGTTTGGGTTACAACTCTTAAACAATTTTTTTTTCTTTCTCAGTAAAGCTATGAGTGAAGTAGCATTATCAGTGTTTTCCTCTCTCAGCCTATAGTGTAATTTGTCATTCAAATCCTCCAATTAGTTCAAACCAGCACAGCCATCTAATTGACCAAGGAAAGTCAAAAGATGTGGGTTTGTTGGATTTTTGGGGGGTTTTGTTTGTTTGTTCTTTAATTTTAGCAAAGCTTTTGATGCTGTCTCTCATAGTAACCTTCTACTAGCACACAAACAGACAAGTCCATAATACATTGAGAATCATAGAATCAGCTGGGTTGAAAGAGAAGTCTCTAGGTCATCTAGTTCAATCCCCCTGCAGTCAGCAGGGACATCCTCAAGTAGATCAGGTCACCTAGAGCTCAGTCAAGCCTCACCTTGAGTATCTCCAAGAATGGGGCTTCAACTACCTTCTGGTTTAACCTATTCCAGTGTTCAACCACTCTCATCATAGAGAACTTTTCCCTAACATCCAATATAAATCTACTCTTTTCTAACTTAAAACCATTGCCCCTTATTCTATCACTGCAGGCCTTCATAAACAGTCTCTCTCCAGCCTTCTTGAAGGCCCCCTTAACATACTGGAAGGTGGCAATTAGGTCTCCCTGGTGCTTCCTCTTCTCCAGGCTGAACAAGCCCAGTTACCTCAGCCTGTCCTCATAGCAGAGGTGTTCCAGCTGCCTAGTCATTTTCATGGACCTCTTTTGGACCCACTCCATCAGGTCCAAGTCCTTCCTGTATTGAGGGGTCCAGACATGGACACAGTACTCCAAGTGAGGTCTCACCAAAGCAGAATAAAGTGGCAGAATCACCTCTCTGGATGTGCTGGCCACACTTCTTTTGATGCAGCCCAGGATATGATTTGCCTTCTGGGCTGCAAGTGCACACTGTCTGTTTGTGCCCAACATCCCTCAGCACCCAGAAATCCTTATTCCTCAGGGCTACTTTCTATAACCTCCTCCCCAATCTTGTATTGATAGTGAGGGTTCTTCTGACTCAGGTGCAGGTATTGCTGAACCTGATGAAGTCCACCTGGGCCCACTCTCCAGCTGATTGATCCAAATCAGAGTTACAGTAAATGAGGTGACATTAGGCTGGTGGCCAGTCACCAGTTGGGTTTCATAGAATCATAGAATGGTTTAAGTTGGAAGGGACCTCAAAAATCATCTAGTTCAAACCCCCCACCATAGGCAGGGACACCTCCCACTAGAACAGGTCACTCAAGGTTTCATCCATCTTAGAGCTCAGTTTTAGGGCCACTGCTCTTTAATGCTTTATAAATAATCTGGATACAGAAACAGGAAAAGTAAGTTTGATGATGACACTAACTAGGAGAAGCTGTGAGAGTAGAGAGGCCTTACAGAGAGATCTGGATAGACTTACGAGCTGAGCAGTTGCTAATCACAGGACATAAGTGCAGCATTCTCTACCTGGGAGGTGGAGGGATAATCCTCTTGTACATACAGTCTGGGGTACAAGAGGCTGAAGAGCAGTCCTGTGGAAAGATATTTGTGGGGTTAGCTTAATATCAAGTTGAGCATGAGCCAATTGTGTACCCAGGTAGCAAAAAGGGCCAACAATGTCCTGGGGTGCATCAAGCACAGCATAGCTGACAGATCAAGGGAGGTGATTATCCCATTTCACACTGTGCTAGTGTAACCCCACATTAAGTACCGTGTGCAGGTTTGGGTGCCTCAACATAAGAAGGACATCAAACTATAAGAGTGTATCCAGAGGAAGATGACCAAGATTTATGAGAAGTGTCTGAGGCCACTTGATTTCTTCAGCCTGGAGAAGACTCAGGTGACCTCAATGCACTCTACAACTTCTTCAAGGAGGGCAGTGAAGTGCAAGGTGCTACTTTCCTCTCTATGGTGACCAGTGATAGGACATAAGGAACTGGGATGAAGCTGTGTCAGGGGAAGTTCAGACTGCACATTAGGAAAAAGACTCTTCACGGGAAAGTTGGTCAGTATCCTGGTTTACTGGGACAGAAACACAGGTCAGTCATGGGCTGCAGGCCATTAGTAGTTCTGAGTCAGCCAAGATAGCTGACTGGAGTTGGCTCACAGGTGTATCCTATACCATGAGTATCACACTCAGTATAAAGGAGAAAGTTTGGGTGAGTTTCTTACTTGAGTGCTTCCTTTAGCTCTTCTTTCCTTTTGTGCTCTTGAGGACTGTCTTCCTGTTTAGTGTGGCTCCTACACTTTTGCTGTGCTGAGCATAACTTCTTCCTCACATTGGTATCAGTTTGGCTATTTAATTAAAACTATTCTGTTTTTTTCATTTTCCTTATCTTTTCTCTCCTGCAGAGAGGTCATCAAGTGATAGAGTAACTGCTATAGGCTAAATGTAGACAGTCAGTCACTGGAAATTATTCTCTAGGGAAGTAGTCACAGCACCAACCCTGTCAAGAGTTCAACAACTGTCTGGAGGGAAGTGTGATATGGTTTAGTTTTAGGCAGCCCTGGGAGAAGCAAGGAGTTGGACTCTGATACTTATGAGTCCCTTCCGGCTACAGATAGGATTTTGTATTCTTAAGCTGACATTTTCAAGGGCAGAATTTTTTCTTTTTTTACTTCTAGCACAAATCGTTCCACAAAAAAATGGTTCAAAAAAAAGCTTTGGGTAAAGCCACTATTTTGCACCTTTTAAAATAGCATTTTAACCACCTCCTTTTAGCAATTCCAGGCTTCAGACTACAGGCTTGATTAAGAAGGATTTATTTTTTAATGTAATTTTTACATGAAATTGGTTCAATTTGCCCAACTATAAATCTCAAAATTGTTTGGAACTTCAGGAGTAATCTTCTGATCTGAAGTCTGTGTTCTTAATTCCATTCATCCCCTTTGGTCAAATAGTAGAATTTTATTTCACTTGTGCTCTCCATGTTTCTGATTATTATATTTAAGCAGGCAGGAAGCAGAAAAAGGTGCAAATGCAATGACATTTTGTCCAAAGGAGAATTTTTGGCTTGGTAAAAAAGAGATGCTGAGGGAGATGGGATTGTTTACTCTGGAGAAGGCTGAGGGGAGACCTTATTGCTCTCTACAATTACCTGATAAGAGGTTGTAGTGCAGTGGTTGGTGTCTTCTCTCAAGTACCTAGCAATAAGACAAGGGGAAATGACCTCAAGTTGCACCAGGAAAGGTTTAGAGTGTACATAAGGAAAAAGTCCCTAGGGAAAGAGTGGTCATTCTTTGGAATAAGCTGCCTTGGGAAGTGGTGCAGTCACCATCCCTGGAGGTGGTCAAAAACATGTAGATGTGGCACTTCAGGACATGGTTTAGTGGTCATGGTAGTGTTGGGTCGATGGTCGGACTTAATGATATTAGAAGTATTTTCCAATGTTTATTATACTATTCTAAATGAACTTACTCATCCAGGGAGTCTTGGAAAGCAAGCAGCATCCCTTTCTTTCCATTCCCAGCTCAATTTGTTGTAGGACAAGCCTCCAGTCTTGTTTTAATGTCCCAAGGCTCATGAAAAAAATGAATTTAACAGAAACATTCCATTGCCAAAGCAGGGTTTTCAAAGCAATTTACCCAAGGTTCTGAGCCCATCCTTTTATTCTATATGCTCGCATCTCAAATTGATATCAGGGATGATTTCCTATGCTTCATAATCTGTCTTTTATTTTCAAATAATTTATTTGTTTGTTTACAGGAATTTCAGCTGAAGTCTCCAATAATGCCACACACCCCAAATCTGAGGCAAGGCTAGTGTACATTAAGGATTGCAAACTGGCTTTAGCCCAGAATTTTCTGCTCTATAGTTCTAATCCAGCCTCCTCTTAGTTGAAGACACCACTGCATGATTTAATTATTCCTGTGTGGGAACAAGACCATATATAATAGCTCCATTGCCTCTTCTTGTCTTCCAAAGCCTGCAAGCATTAGGCTCTGCTGCAGGACTTCTGCTTTCCTCTGGTGAACAGAAAGTTTAACTTGAGCAATTCTCACAGGAGCATGCCTTCTTTTGTAGCCTTTCCTGTAGAGAAGCACAAGGCCTGATCTGCCTCCAGGGCAGTCCTTCTCTCTGGACAAGGAAAACCCAGTTTGTATCTCTCATTCATCTCCCTGTCACAGCAATGCCATGTTGCTCACTCTGCATGCCTCTCAAACAAATTATATCAAAACAGCCCTGTTTTGATACAGCTTCTGCTACCCAAGCTGTGCTACTCAAGCTCCTTGGAGTGCCCCTGCATTGCATAGTGGTGTGCTGTGCAGGTCTGCTGGGAATTTAATGGAAAGGAGAAGATGACAAGGACAAGGCCCAGAAAGAACAAGGAGGCTGTAGTCCATCTGCCCCCTCTGCCGTCAGCACCATCCTCTTTCATGTGCACACTGCAGGCTGCATGTTTGACTGCACCCACACTACTGTCTCCAGGACAGCATCTGAGGCTGGACCTGTGGTAGGTACCTTGCTTCCAGCAATTGGCTTTTTGGAGAGCTTCTCTTTGCAGCAACCATTTGTGATCAACCGACCTCAAGCATCATGCAGTTTTTAAGAGTAAGTAGTGAAATTCAGAGGCAGCTGCATCAGTCCAGTGTGTGGTTTGGTTCTTCTACAAAATCACCTTTGTTGGAGCCAGTTCTAGTCAAGTACAGCAGCTCACAGTCATTGAAGCAGTGCTGAAGGAATAACTGGTATTTTCCCAGAGATGCTGTGGGTTGCAGCCTTCAAAAGCATCTATGGCATTGGGTCTGACTGGCAATCTTCTGATATGGTAGTCTGCAATCTCTGCCCTGCCCTAGACATCTCTGCATGAGTAATACAAAGGCTCTATCATCTTAGGTCAGAGCAGAACAGTGCTTTATTTCCTTCCAAGCACACTCAATAATGATGCTGTTTTGGAGCAACATAAATATACTCCATACTCTGGACCTTAAGGAAATTAAGCATATCAGAGCTGTCCTGCAGGTGCTTTTTCTGGATGTTAACAAAAATGTAGTGACTGAAATTGAAATGATTACTCAGTGCTTGTCAGGCCACACCTGGAATACTGCGTTCAGTTTTAGCTGCTGCTATACAAAAAAAGATGTAGACAGGCTGAAGAGGGTTCACAAAGATGATCCAGGCAATGGGAAGCCTACCATATAAGGAAAAGCTGAGAGAAGTAGGTTTGTTCATTCTTGACAAGGCTATAGGGAGACCTTATAACCATGTTCTAGTATTTAAAGATGGCTACAAAGAAAATGAAGGCTCCCTTTTCACAAGTCACCTGGAAAAGAGAAGGGGTAATGAATTCAGGTTACCCCAGTAGAGATTCCAGTTTCATACAAGACAATTTTTTTTTAAGGACAAGAACATTGGAATAATCTCCCCAGGACCCTTCTAAAATTCAGCTGGAACAGGTGCTGGGCCATCTTGTCCAGACCGTGCTTTTGCAAAAAAAAGATTGGACCAGACAATCCTTGAGGTCCCTTACAATATGGTATTCTATGACATAAATCTGGTTCAATCCCAGGTCAGAAAAACTCTGTGGAGCTACTAGACGTTCTACCTGCCTTTCTTCTACTCACTTAACGTCTGCAATGGATCGTGTCTTCGAAAAATGCCGTTAGGAAAGTGAAGCGGCGCTGCATGGCTGCTGCGCCAGGATCCCTTGAACTGCGCTGACGGCGGGAGGGCGCCAGAGGGCGCCCCCGCTCCGCACCCCTACTCGCCGAGGGCCGGCAGCGCAGCCTCCTGGGACAGCACCTCAGGGCGGCTCCCGTCACCCCTCGCACCGACAGGCTCCATGCCTACGTGGCCGCCTCTTGTCTTGCAGGTTAGTCCAGCAGGACCTGCTTTTCATGAAACTGACTGGGCCTGATCGTCTGCTTGTCCTGTACGTGCTGTGTGATGGCACTGAAAACAATCTGCTCCATAGCCTTCACCAGCACTCGGTTGAACTGGCAAGCCTGCAGTTTCCTGGATCCTTCTTCTGGCCCCTCTTGTAGGGCATTACATTTGCTAACCTCCAGTCCTCCACAGTTAGCCAGGACTGAAAATAAATGATGGAAAGTGGTTTGGTGAGCACAAACATGTGTACATCTAGTGGTGTAGTGGGTCACTGACCATTTTCTCCTGGACTATGTGGGCTTGATTCTGCTCCTTATCCTTGTCATTCAGCTCAGGGGGCTGGCCACTTGGAGAAGAACTGCTCTTAACATTAAAGGCAATGAAGGCATTCCATATCTCAGACTTCTCCTCATCCTTGGCCACTCGGTTTTCCCCATAAAGGATGAAGATCTCCTCAGCCATCGTTTTTGTTATTAATGATTTTTTTTTTTTTTTTTTTTTTTTTTAATGGCAGTAACCAGATAAAGTTCTAGTTAGGCTTTTTTTCCCAGCATAACCTCTTATACCTTTGTACTCTTCCTGAATTGTCTGCCCTTTCTTCATCAGCCACAAACTTTCCGTTTCTTACTGAGTTCAGCTAAACCTCTCAGCTCTCTATTCTGTCAGGTCAATCTTCTTCACCACTGACTTGTCTCATGGCACACCTGAAAGGCCTGCCCCTTCACCTTAAAGATTTCCTTCTTTAATAAGGACTTCTTTGCCTTGCCTTTTAGGACTGCCTCCCAAAGGACTCTGCAAACAGTCTCCCAAATGAGTCAAAGTCTGCTTTCTGGAAGTCCAAAGTGGCAGTTCTACTGACCACCCTCCTTTCATCCCCAAGAATGGAAAATTCTTACCATTTCATGATGCCCAAGAAAACCTCCGCCCTTCATGCCACCCACAAATTCTTCTCTGTGAACAACAGGTCTGGCAGGGAGCCTTCCCTAGGCCCATTCACCATCTGTATCAGGAAGTTATCTTCCACACACTCCAGGAACCTTTGGGACTGTTTCCTTTCTGCTGTATTGTATTTTCAGCAGACATCTGGCAAGTTGGAAGTTCCCCACAAGAGCAAGTAGTAGTAATTCTGAGACTTCTCCCAGTTGGTGTCCAATGACACCAGTGTCTGTGCTGCTGGCTGCCATGTGGAGTCCTGCACCCCTGGGATCACTGCACATGGAAATCATGAAATCACAGAATGGTCTGGGTTGGAAGAGACCTTAAATATCATCTAGTTCCAAGCCCCTGCCATGGGCAAGGACACCTCCCACTAGACCAGGTTGCTCAAAGCTCCATCCGGCCTGACCTTGAACTCCTCTAGTGATGGTACATCCATGAACTCTCTGGGCAACCTTTTGCAGTCCCACATCACCCTTGCAGTGAAGGACTTCTTTCTTACATCTAATCTAAATCTATCCTGTTTCAGTTTAAAGCCCAGGCTGAACAACCCTAACTCTCTCAGTCTGTCTTCATAGGAGAGGTGCTCCAGCTCCCTGATCATCTTCATGGCTCTCTTCCAGAATCAATCTGGGAGTTCCAGAGCTGGATGCAGTATTCCAAGTGAGGTCTCACATGAGTGGAGTAGAGGGGGAAAATGACCTTCCTTGACCTGCTGGTCACACTTCTTTTGCTGGTTTTCTGGGCTGTGAGTGCACATTGCAAATGTCTTTGTGGTTTGATACACTTCCTCCTGTTTCAGTGCTCCCTCTCTTAAAAGTATTGTGGACCACAGAACAGGCTGAAAAAGCAGAGGCAGAATCTCAAGTCATGCTGCTTCATGTCAGTAGAGACCTGCATTTTACCTTGTGTAGGCATGCTCAGTCACCACAGATCCCACTGAGCCAGCAAAAGAAACACTGCCTGAAGCAACTGTGTGCAAAAGTACCAGCACTGTTGACATAATCAGGGTGCAGCATCATGAGCTAAAGTAAAAACAGGCTAGTAAGGTTCCCAGAATTCCCACAAATGGAGGATTTGTTGATTAGATCACATCATATTATGTCTTTCCTGCAGACTAAGGCAGTACTCCAGCTTTGACCAGAAATCCTTTAACCTTTGCAGCCAAATCAGTGGGAAGCTTGGGTACGCATCTATAGTCTGTCAAGGGTCTCACAAAGTTTGCACAAAGCACTGGTGGTGGTGTAGCAGGAGGAGCTGCAGCTCAAAAACTGCTGAACTATCACTCAGCACATACAGCTTGAACCAAGCACATGACACTGCAAATAACTGGGGCATGAGGCTGACATGCACTGATAGTTCAGCAAATCTGAGAGGATAAAATTTATGACTCGCTGTATAAGGGACCCTAGGGTGACTTAAGATTCCGGTTGCTGAGCAGCAGGATCTCTGTCATACACTGCTCAACCAAAACTATATAGTGTTATACCTGCTATGTGCCATAGTACAATCCCTTGGTGGATCCAGTGTCATGAAAAGCTTGTGGCTGGACAAGGTCAATGCCTGCATGAAATGGGATTTGTATAAACTAACTCAGAAAGCAATAGCTGTGGTCAGCAAGGAGCAGCTGCACCTGGAAATGGCAGTACCTGGGGCAGGGCTGTCTTCAAAAGCCAAGAAAGGCGTCTGCCCAAGTCCCCAAAAGCATCAACCAACTTGCTTTTGAGGAGTACAGTGTCCCACCTTTATCAGTAGCCTTCACCCACCGGTTATGAAAACAAAAAAGTTACTTGAAATCTGCGGACTGCAGATTAAAATACCCAAAGGGAAATTTTCTTCCTTATCTGTCAGATACTAGATGGGTTTTTTTCCTCGGGAGTGAAGGTCTGCATAGCTCACACTTTTACTTGATTACAGGTGTGTTGAAAATGTACACATTAAATCCCTGCTTTGTACTTTTCTACTATGGCACAAAACGGGAAGTGGAATTCCAAGTTACCTCAACGTGCCTGTATTTGATTTCTACACAGCATGTAACTCTAAAGCTCAGCTCAATCCTAAACTAACCCTTGCTAGAATGAATGTATCTGAGATGTAAAATTTAAGAAAATATCAGAAATTATACCCTCAACTCTGTTCTACTAAAAGCGCATGTAGGTAAATAAGTGTGTTCAAACTAAACAGGTGCTTTAGCCACACTGCCATTGAACTGCATCTATCACAAACAGCAGAGATGCTGGAAGCAGCCTGGAGACCATTTCATAAAGTAATGGCAGCTGTAATCAACTCTTGATAACACCTTGCTTAGGAAAAAAGTAAGTGTTCTTCACCAATAAAACACTTGTGTCAGCCTAGTAATTGGAAGCATCATCACATACACACGTGCTTAGGCAGGTGGGCTACATGGATTTTTCAGGGTTCGAGGATGAAACATTAAATATTCTTCAGCAGAAGAGGAAAGGTCCACTGGGAAAGCTAAGACACAAACCCATCGGTAAGCATCAGGACTGCAAAGCGAGGAAGTCGGGGGCAGCTTCGGAGATGACGTAGCTTTAATTTCTTCGTGTCTGCTGTCTCAATTAGACCAACGACCAAGGCGTTTTCGCTTGGACACCCTGTGCAGTCCCACCCGTGTCCGACTCCTTACACCTCTACGCGCTTCCAAACCGCTTGCAACAGCGGCCATACGACTACCAGCACAAAAAGGCAGGAGCCTTTCCGTTAGCAGTCACAACACCCAGCCACGTGGAAAGCGCTGGACTGAAAGATCACTACCGAACTAGAACCTCCCGCGCAGACCTCTTCGGGCCAGTTCAGGACGGAGAGGTTACGGCCGCTTTAGCCGACCTGGGGAAAGCAGCCTCAAAGAGAACGAGGCTCAATTCTCTGGCAGAATGGTCCCCGCCACGTGAAAAGGGACCCGCTGTCGGCAACCCTCCACTCACTCCGCTCTGTCACGCCTTTCCCTGCCCGAGGGCTCCCACAGAGGCACCGCTATACCCCAGGAGGCCTCTTTACAGGGGCAGTCCCAAGCAGCCTTCATGAGCCAGCACATAAACCGGACCATCCACCTCCCGACCCGGAGCAGCCACCTGCGGAAAGCAGCTGAAACGGACAAGGAAGCACGCAGACGGTGAGCCGCAGACGGGCCTGCGGCCTATGCGCCCTGGGAGCTGTAGTCCGCTGCCGCCCGCTGCCCCTCGCCATCAGGGGACCTGGTGCAGTGAGGGACTACAAGGCCCAGGCTGCCCAGCGGCGCGGGGCCCGCCCTCCATTATGAATGACTAATACAGCATGTTGTCCGGCTAGCGTACCCCTGGCACTGGAGCTCCGCGGCGGCGCCGACGCCTTCCTTCGCAGCCCTACGGAGAGCGGCGGGACCCGCCGACTAGAACGGGAAGTGAGCGAAGCAAGACGAGGTAGGGGGGCAGCCGTGGTGCCCGCTTCCTGGCTGGTTGTGGACTGGTGCCATGTTGGGGTCGAGCGTCAGTGCGGACGGGCGTGTTGTGAGTGGGACCGCGGTGGAGGGTGTTCGTCGTGTTTCGCCCGGTGCCCCAAGGGACGGGAGTCAGCTGTGAGCGGTGCGGCCGCCTCATCTCGCTGTCTTGGCCCTCACGTGCACACGAGCCGGCCCTTACAGGTGGCCTACCCCGCGGTATTGCTGGGCAGCGCCCTGCTCAGGTGGGAAGGCAGCTGGGGCGCGGAGCGGAAGGCTCCCCGGGCCTTGCGCCTGAGCCCGTCGGGCCGAGAGCGTTGCGGACGGCGGCTCGGCGCCCGCCAGGAAGGGCGGCTGGGGCCGGTTTGGTGTTGCCCCGCTGGTGACCCTGCGGACGACGGGTGCTGGGGGGCCCTCTCCGCGCGGGGACGGGCTCCCGCAAGGCGGGCGTTCTCCTCCGCCCCGGAGCGAGGAGACCGAAACGTAAAACCCCGCTCCGGAGGGGAAGAGAGGCCGCTGTTGGTCCCCTTCCTGCCGGAGCCCTGTACGGAAGCTCGACCGGCCCGGCAGCTAACTTGGGCACGAAACTTGGCGAAATGGAAACGCGTCCTTTTGGGGCCGTTTGTAAATGCCGGACCCGTGTGTCCGTGCTACCAGCTGCTGTACCTCTCAGTCACTTCGCAGTGGCTGTTTCCTGGCTTGGCGGTTCGTGGAGGTAGTAGCGTGGTGTGGGCAGAATACTCAGGGCTATGTTACGTTTTCTAGGCGTTCCGTGATAACGAGCATGGGATTTGTTTGTGGGTTTGGTTACGACAGTGAGCTGCAGAAAAGACTCAAGTTGGTGTAGGTTTTTTTTTGTTTTGTTTTATTGGTTGGCTGGGGTTTTTTTTGTGGTTTGTTTTTTTTTGCGGAGGCTCTAAAGAGTTTGTGGTTTTTGCAGACTTGCTGCATTGTGTATCACATACAATAAACTTTGAAATCAGGATTTTTAATTCTTCCATGAAAATATTTCTAAGTAGCCCACATCTCAAAAATCACTCGTGTCCCAGGTGTGGCCTGAGCTTTTTTCTTGAGGAAAATAGGTGTACTGAAGATCTTGTACACTAGTATATGTAGAAAGAAGGTGTTTATTTGGCTAGCTTTCAGAAAGGAGAATGGTTTTGTTTGGTAAAATTTTGCCGGAAGTTGCAACTGTTGCTGCTGGGCTGGAAAATAAAGAGGGTGGCCTTTAAAAGTGGCCGTGTCAGTAGCAGTATCAAGAAATATCAAAGGTGCCTGGTATGGCCTCTCCTCTTCATTTTGTAGAGATGTGTGTCAGTGTGCCAACTGTCCATCTCATTAGTGAACATACCACTTCTTGGAAAGCTAACAGAAAAGTAAAAAATACAGTTTTTTAAAACTTGAAAACTTTTCAGGAGATTGCCTGCAGTGTTATAGTAGAAGGTAGACCGTAGGCAGTGGGGAGTAATACTCATACTTTTCATTATCTCAAGATAAACGAGTTTATTAATTGAAAATTGCATCATTGTTTTGCGCCCTGCTGTTTGTGGCTTTCAAGTTTCAGTAATTTGAGTTGCTGATTGGAAGTTAGCATCGAATGTCTGGCACTCCTGTGACTTATCTGTAGACTCAGGTATTGTTTGATTCAGTGCTAGGAGAGTTACATGCACGTTTTCAATACATGCTTTCCTCCATATGGTAAATATGATGAAACATTGCTGCTGCTGCCACTACCACAGCTGTGAGTGAAGCACACTGGTATTGGCATCTTTGTAGGAAAGTCACCAAATTGTTTTTTTTCTTTTTTTTTTTTTAATTAGCACTTTGCAGAAGTCATCTTCTTTTCCCTTGTTTGCTGCTTGGGAGAAGTGAGGAAAGAGATTTGTGGCCGTCTTAGAAAATGAAAAAATGAGAACAGGCCAGAGATAAGTGTGCTCCAGATTTAATGGGAATGCATGTGCTCTGCCACCATCAGTAGGAGGAAGGGATTCTGCTACTCTCCTTGCCCTGCCAGAAGGTCCATGCTGGTTAGCAGTACTTGTTGTCTGTCATAGGTTATTTATTACTAGATCTTGCCAATAAATTCTGTTGCTAGTGGTTGTTACTAGATAGACAGGTAGTGGTTGTTACTAGATAGACATTTGCAAATAGTTTTCCAACGTGAATGGTTTCTGACCTCAGACCCTCAGTTATTGAAGGTTTTTGTAAATGACCACTCAAGTTCAAGATACTATGAACATGTTGGTGAATACTGTGGTTCTGCATTTATACTTAAAGTCTAGAAGTGTGTGGGTTTTTTCTGCCTGCAAAATGAATTGGTGGCATAAAGGTTTAGTACAGATTTGTATGAAAATATGCATGCACTTGGTGACAAACTCTCTTCCTTTCCACTTGTTTTTCTTAAAAAAAAGAAAAAAGGCTGTTTTTCGCTGCTGCCTCCTTTGTGACTTGCATTCTCCACATGCAGGAATTTAAGTGTTCTGATGACCCCACAGATCATGCTGCAGGAGAGACTACACTGGAGCTCCAAGAGTTCATGTTTTACAGCGACTAAGCCCTGCAGGCTGTCTGCAAAATAACCTTGTCTGTACAGACGGTGCAATGTCATGCGCGTGTGTGTTGAGAGGTCTTTGTCACTGGTCAGGAAGGATGTGCACGCTTGTGAGAGGGAGCAAGAGCAAGCACCATGAACAGTGCTGAAGTTTATAAAAGATCTCCAATTATCTGCACAATGTATCTAGAGATCTTGATCATGCCTTGGTAGGACATCTGTCCCACAAGTTGCACAACTAGGAGCTATCCTTCAGAAGAACAATAAGACAGGTGAAGGCTAACCAATAAAGAAGGCTGTGAGGTGCCAGAAACCAATTTAGTGACCTGAAAGGAGGTTGAAGCAGTCTCTTCTCCCTGGTAGCAAGCGACAGGACTAGAGGAAATTAATACAAGCTGCACCAGGGGGGTTTAGGCTAGATATTAGGAAATATCCCTTCACTGAAAGGGTTATCAAACATTGGAGCTGTGCCCAGGGCAGTGGTGGAGGTGTTTAAAGAATGGTGTGTGGACCTGATGGTTTAGTGGGTGACCTTGCAGTGCTGGGTTGAATGTTGGACTAGATGGTCTTGAAGGTTTCTTCCAACAAAGATATCCTGTGATTCTCATTTCTTTGGAGTGCAGCAGATGAGAATTGAAATGGATATTCTTCAAAGAGTCTTTTTTTCAGTTACTGAGCTTGTCCAGCATTAGTAGCTTAACACATTGAATGAGTGCAAGCATAGTGACCTCCCAGGTTAGTGTGACTGTGTTTGTAGTACTGAATGGTTGGTGCCAACATGTGGGGCTCATGTCTGCAGGCTGGAATTAGCTCGTTTTCCTGGAGCTTTGTCTCTCTTACATGTGTCTTAAAACCTGACCCTCTTTCTTCAGTTCCCTGTCACAGTAGAACTGTTTGTCTTTGCTTGTTGCCAGCACCTGGGACCGTGTCATGTAACAATGTCTTCAGCTTTTGTGGTTTTGAAAAAGAGATTAGCTTGTTCCCGCCTACTCTTTCAAGACTAGAATGGCAGGCAGAGCACTGAGAAATCATGTGTTTGGTGGTTGGACAAACTTTTATCCTTCAAAATCCCAATTTTATTCTCATAAGGAGGGTAAAATAGTTTATAACAAAACTGATGAATATGAGTGTCTGCCAGTACTCTTGAGATCCAGCTTCTCTCTATCTCAGCAGACATTGACACATTGGATAAATGTGTGGTGTTAGAGAAGACTTCTGCAGCAGTTTTATAGATCACAGTCAAACGTCTTCCAAACCACTAGTTAGTTGTCCGTACAAGAACTTCCCTACTCATCTCCTTTGAAGGCTGTTTGTAGGTAATGAACAGAGGGTGGAAACTTTGCTTCTTGTAGAACTCCATAGAAACTGTGCTTGCAGCAGCTGTGCTCTTTTCCTGTTGCTTTACTGGGGAGTGTTTTGCAGAGGGTTTCCCAGAATCAGAAATATCACTTGGTTCATAGCTTTGAGTAGCCTGGAGGGAGGAGGTGTGCTGGGTGGATATCTTTGCCCAATTTGCTGATCACAGAAGAGTCTTAATAAAATTATTTTGGTTTCAAATCTTCCCTGAATTCACATGATTCATATTGGAATAAAATAGGAAGGTGTCTTGAGTAGATATGTAGACTCTGAGACAGTGTGAGTTTCTGAAAGGCTGAACATACTTGAGCCATATCCCTTTGGTATTTCTGTCCCGTGTTTCTAAATTCAGCATCCTCTTTATAGCCTCTTAAAACAGCAAGAATTTGGCCTGTGTGTTCTCAATTCTGCTTTGCATTAGCATCCAGATTTATCTCATGATTTGTTAATCTAGTAGTCAGTGGAATAGCAATAATTTCTAAAATCCTAAAATATATATGAGAGTGCCTTCTTGTCATGTTTTCAGTGCATCAGTATCCCAGTGTAGATATTCTCATGTTTCAAACAAAATTGTTTTAGTTGCCTGCGACTTTTGAAAATGCATATTGGCTCCATTGTGTGGGTACCTCAGTTTAGGAAGCATATATCAGCACAGTGTTGCAGGAACATCCCATTGATGCTCAGAGGGTAAAAATCTGCAGTTTGAAATTTATGAATTTCTGAGTCATGAGAAACCAGAACCATGATCTACCACCATCTGTGATGACAGAACCAGTTGCTCAGTTAAGTTTCAAAGATGTGGGTTGTGTCAAAGAGGTAGAATAGGTCACCTTGGTGATGGTTTTGAAATACATTCCAGTTTCTAAATTTGTGGCAGTTGCATTAATTGGCAGTCAGGCTTCAGCTGATGTGTCCTTCAGAGTATCAGCAGTCACTCAACAGAGGATAGACACCATTTACAGCTGATGATCATTTGTTTGTAAACATTCATAGTATTTCTGTATACGAGCATGGAAAAAGCCTTGTTATGCTCATAAATCCCAAATACTGTGTTTCTGTTTCAGGGAACAGTGCTGAGGCATAAATTTGGTATCTGTTGATTTGGTTTTGCTTTCTGAGTAGATTAAGTGTTAGGCATAGAAGGTAACTTGCTCTCTGGAATACTTAATGTGATGAGGGCAGTGGTTTGTCAATGGGAGAAAAGTTGTCTGTATTTTCTGGAGGATTGGTACACACCTTCTGTTTACATACAATAAGTGTTTCTGTTAATAGATAATAGTATTCGAATGAGATGTGCTTATGCAGAGTGTAGTATTAATCTCAAGTGCATGGGTTGTACCAGCTAAATCAGATATCTGTTGCTAGTAGAACTGCAGGTTTAGAGGATAAAAGGAGCATGGCACAGTTAGCGCATGTAGTTGTTGGTAAGTTTTTGTTGCTGCATCGTGCTGAGCAGATTGAGACTGTTTTCTGGTCAGGGTTACTGGTATTTGAGGACTGGGTCAGGAGGCTCTTCACAAAATAGTCGTTTGTGTGTGTCCATGACTTACTTCCAGCACAGGTCAGTTCTGACTCAGTTACAGCATGACCTATGTGAGATGTGCTATATTTTCGTTGGAGAACATCCACTGTATTTGACAGCTTGCCGTTAAATCATTCCTTAGCCTATCTCTCATCTTTCCCACAGTGATTGTAGAGGACCAAGGGTGAGTGATATTGGCATGTTACTATGAGGAAGTGCAATCTCAGGAAGTGTGGGAGAAATCTTCTTCCAAAAGGCCAATGATTAAAACCAAAGAAAAATTCCACACTGCAAAACCCAAATGCTTTGAATGCTCCAGTAGCTTCTTAACTACTTGCTTAGATATTAGAGGTCAGGTTTGTAGGTGTATTTAAATATTCACCTCAGTTCCTTACCGGTAATACAGGGAAGATATGTATAATCCCATCTCGGAGGCTGAAGGATTAATACTTCCAAGTGTTAGATACATTCTGCAGTGCTAGTGGATATTGTAATTATTGAAAGCAGTAGTACATGCATTTAGATTGGGCAGGGACAGAAATCAAATGTAAAAACTGTTATCTTTCCCTTTCAATAAAAGGAGAAACAAGTTGTAGTTTTATGGCTCCTAGTTTCTTACTTGTTACTTTGATGTACGTGCAGCACACAGAAAGTACAGAGCTATAAGACTACAGAGGACTTCATTTGCCTCTCGCAGTATTAACATCTTGAGGAAAGCAAACGCTGCTTCTGAATTTCTGTATAGCTTAGAAGGAAGAAAGTGTTTGATAAAAAACTTATTTTCAAAGAATAGCTGACTAGGTTGTTTTATGCATAGGAGCATGAGAGGTTTTTTAAAAGCTTTTTTATTGATTCAGTTGAATTGCTGTCTGAAGGAAGCAAATTTAGAAAAGACAGAGAAAGAAATTCATCTCTACAGAAGGAGGATACCTTAATGAGCTTCCTATCCTCTATGTGGTGCCTCAGTTTTCTCACTGAACTTGAAATCAAATGAGGAAAGGTCATTTGTTCTTTAACAGTATCTCATGTTTCTAACTTGCCTTGGTAGAATCCCTGACTTGTGAGTGTATTTTTTTTGTCTTCCTGAGACTGAAAGCTAAGAGAATTTCAGATGCATAAGTATGTAGCTAGAACTGGAACATTTTGGTCATCTAAGACTACCTAGTATGAAAACTATGACAGTAGTTCATGAGCAGATTTCATGAGAAGAGGAAGCTCTGATTAAGCTGTTATATATTAGGGAAGTTGAAGGACTGGTGTGAAATAGCATGACAGGGAGGTCTTCCTGACTCTGCTTTTGTCAGCCACGGTGCAGGTTAAGCATTACTAGAAGGTGTTGCACTTAGCTTTGTGTTCCTTTCTGAACTGCTTGTGTTAGGGGGATGAGAATAATTTCCAAAGTGTAGAAGAAAAATATAACCTCTTTTCCACAGTGCTGCTGTCAGAGTGAATGGCTGTCCTGCATATGCTGTAAGGACAAGGACTTGAGAGGAAATAGGCATCTGTCAGTAAGATGAGTAATGGCTAAGTTTTAGGCTTGCAGTTAAGTGGTCTTACAAATTTTTATTGTCTTAAAAGTTGGGTAAAGAGTTTGTTCATACATACATAGATGTGTGTGAGTGTGTATATATGTACATAAAATAAGAACCATTTTTAAATGACCTGTGAATCGCAGGGCCCCTAGATCTAGCAAAAATTAAACAAGCATAGGAATTCCACTTGTTGGGGGAAAAAAGGCTATTGAATTGAGGATTGAATCAGGGACTCAGTCATCAAGGAATACTCTCTAGAAAATTCCAGAAGTGAATCCCACTATTGCTGGATCATAAGGAGCAGGATCAGACTCCTTCCTGTTTGTTCTTTCTCCAGGAATTTTATTGGTGGTAATCTCATCAGGAGGAATGAACCCTAGATTAAGTCTCCTGTCAGATAAGAGAACACAAATGCTTTCTAATCTCTGATCTATGTGAGAGCCTAGAAGCTATGTTTCCTATTTTTCTCTGAAAGAAATGCACTGTCATATCTGAGATTTTCAGTATGTGATTTATCTCATGAAGGACTCTTACAGGCTTTTGAAGTAGCTGGAGGAGAGATACTTGATTGCTTTCACATACTTGTGTCAAATCCCATGGTGAGCAGAAGAACCTGAGGTTATGAGATGTTTTGGCATACATACTATGTAACGCAATAAATATCTCTGAAGTAGTTTCTTTTGCCTGTGGCTTTACAGCTTGGGGTCAGATTTCCTTATGTTCTCTGACTGGTTCTACCAACCTCCTTTTTCACAGGAGCACACCCCACTCGCTGTAATCTTCAGTAATCTTTCCTGGAGGAGCAGTGCTGTGCATTGCACCCTTGAATGGCTGTGAGGCTTTTATCTCCCTGCCAAGTTTGTTTAAAATTCACCTATGGGTTAGAAAGCACAGACAAATAATCTCTGCCATGTTACCTAGACTCGTTTCTTTAGGAAGTCAAGAACAAGATTCAAAGGAAAGAAGTAAATGACAAAACCTCACAAAGCTGAAAAAAATCTATCTCTTAAGAAATTTGGAAATGCTTGGATTTAAGTTGTCCATATGCTTGCCAGTGTTTGATCTGAATCAACACCTCTTCATGCTGTTGTTGGATACAGTGGGAGGAAGTACATACAGATACATCATCTTTTAGTTCCTTATCTTTATAACGGTAAGGAACTATGCTGTGGTGGAGCTGGGAACCACACTGAACAGTTTTGCATTCTCCAAAAGTGGTACAGATCAGTGCTATTTAGCATGATTGAAGTTCAGAGAAGGTCTCTCTCTCCAATATCAGACACATCATTTACCTAGTGGTGAGAATGGGATGAGGTTTTCTAAAATGTTGCTTGATGGATGAAAAAAAATCACTTGGTGCTTCTGCAGAGAAAAAAACTGTTGTTTAACTGAAACTTAGTTTGTTACTTTTAGGAGTACTTCCATAGGTAAGAGTCACATTTTCAAGCCCTGATGAGCCTCAGCCAATCTAAGAACTTTAGTTTATATTTAGGGCTGGCTGGTTCACTGGCAGAAAAACACTGGTATTTTGCACACTAACCAATTGATGATCAAGCCCAGAGCTGAGCATCAGAATAGTTGAACAAGTTGAACAAAATTATTTTTCAGAGGGCAGTGTTGGTTTCAGCATCTCCATTGCTTACTGTCTCTTTGGTTTTGCTGCTGCATCTCTTTGGATGTCTGAGCTTAAAACACTGTGGTGGAGTGGGGGAATGGATTGGTTTTTTACGTAAATCTGTTCTTCAGTCTGGTTTGCTGCACAAATCTACAAGTAGTTAAACCAGTTTAACAGAGACGGGACAGGATGAAAACAGATGCTGGGTTCATGTAAGTAGGTAACACCACCAGACTACTCCAGTCAGGCTGTCCGGTGTGAGAGTGTCGATGGGCTGGTGTGTCCCTGTGCAGGTCGTGGCTCTCAGAACAGGTTTTCCTTTTGCTGTGTTAATTAAAGTAGTCAGTGTTGCATCTAAGTTATGGAAACACTTCAACAGAAAAGAGCATTTGAGCTTCACTTGCCATTTCAGTTTACTTTGAAACCCACGGTTCCTTCAGGTGATTCTTTGGAAAGGGGGAAGGCATGGCCATGGTTTTGTTATGCATTGCAGCAGAAACAATGGAATACTCCCATTTCTTGTGCAGATTTCTTTTTCTTACATATTTTTTTTTTTAGTAGTTTGTTACCAGACCTCTTGGACTGTTTGTAGTTCTGGTTTAGCAAGCATTTGCCTGCAGCTCACTAGCAATGCCTGTAGCTGTTGCCTGATCAGGACATGGGGCTTTATTTGGTTTCATAAGGGTTTTTTTTCAGAGAACATACAGAAGCCAGGCCACTTACATGTTTCTCTTGTGCAGCCTGTAACTGTCATCTCTGGTTTTCTAGCACTGGCCAGTGTGAAGGTGTGGATTGCTGAAGTCCCCCAAGGGCTTGTGTCTGAATTACATTGCACACCTGTATGAATAAGTTGGTCAAGATTGCTCTCCAACCTAATAAAGTAACATAGAGTTCACATGCCAGAGAGGTAACCCAAAGTGCTGTAATGAAGAAGTTAATGAATTTTAGTGGGATTACAGTGAGAGTAAGCAGAGTGAGCACTAGTCATGCATTCAGTGTCTTGTGCAATCCTGTTAAGAGTGCCATCGCAGTTAAACCACAGCACTCTGCCAGCTTCAGGGAGAGCCTTTAGAACTGAACTACATGGGCAGAAGAAATCTTAAGACATGGCACTCATTAACTAACGTTTGAAAGCCCAGTTAGTTGAGTTTTTCACACGTATAAGATCTTACCTGATGTTCTCACCCTTATATGTTTGCAAATGTATAGAATTTCATGGTGCAGATCAGATAACAATGTATTTGGCACTCCAGTTGAATGTTAAGAATGTGACTGTTCTCTTTTCCTTGTATCAGTAAAATGAGATAAATAGAAATTATTCCTAAACTTTGCCTAAAAACTGTCTTTGTCTGGACAAGATAGAACTACTGCTCTGGTTGCCCAAGATACTTGCTATTGTTGGAACCTCTCTGGCAGCCTCTTGTATCAGCCACATCCAGAGGATGGTCGTAAATGTCAAATGGTAAATGACAAATGGGGTCCCACAGGGATCACTATAGGGCCTAATGTCGTTTAATATCTCTTAAGTGATTTGGATGATGGGATCAGGTGTAACCTGATGAAGATTGCTTATGGTAGCAAACTGAGTGGGGAACTGGACACTTTGAGAAGGGGGAGCCACCCAGCAGAAGGGCATGGATAGACTGGAAGAGTGGACTAAAAAGAATGTTATGAAATTCAACAAAGAGAAACATGAGCTCTTGCCTTCTACAGACAGCTGAAAGTAGCCTCACAGTCACAAACCTTGGTTCTCATGAGAGTCTTCAGTCACACTGATATCTGCTGTGAAGGCCGTATAGCCAGGCATGTATAGTCCAGGAGATTCTTTTTCTGGAGCCTCATGTGGAGTCAGTTCTGGGCTCTCCAAGAAGGACAGGGAACTGCTTGAGAGGGTACAGCAACAGACTACAAAGATGATTATGGGACTATAACATCTCAAGGCTGAGGGACTTGAGTGAAGGAGGATCTTCTCAGTGCTTATAAATACTTGTCAGGAGAATGGGGCCCGTCTTTTTTCAGTGATGCCCAGTAGAAGGGCAAGAGGTAACTGGCAGAAATTTTAATGTAATAAGCTCCATCTAAACACGAAGAGGAAGCTCTTTACTTTGAGGGTGGCAGAGCAGTGGAACAGGCTTCTTAGAGATGTGTGGAATGAGTCTCTGGAGTCATTCAAAACCTGTGTGCAGATTGTCCTTTGTAACCTGCTCTAGGTGAACCTGCTCTGAAGGAGTTGCCCTAGATGATCTCCAGAGGCCACTTCCAGCTGCTATCATTCTGATTCTCTTCTGTGTCCAGGAAAACAAAATCCAGGTGTGCATCACAGGCTGGAATTTACCTGTCTGGAGAGCTGTGTGGAAAGGGACCTGGGGGTCCTGGTGGACAACAAGCTCAATATAAGATCATAGAATGGTCCAGTCTGGAAGTGGCCTTTAAAGATCATCTGCTCCAATGCCCCCTGCAGTCAACAGGGACGTCCTCAACTAGATCAGGTTGCCCAGAACCCTGTCGAGCCTCACCTTGAGTATCTCCAAGGATGGGCCCCCAGCCACCTCCCTGGGCAACTTGTTCCAGTGTTCAGTGACCCTCATAGTAAAGAACCTGTTCCTAACATCCAATCTAAATCTACTGTTCTCTAGTTTAAAGCCATTGCCCCTTGTCCTATCACCACAGGCCTTTGAAATCAGCCTTTCTCCATCCTTCATGTAGGCCCCCTTCAGGTACTAGAAGGCTGCTATTAGGTCGTCCCAGAACATCCTCTTCTCCAGGCTGAACAACCCCAGCTCCCTCAGCCTGTCTTCATAGCAGAGGTGCTTCAACCCCCTGATCATTTTCATTGCCCTCCTCTGAACCTGCTCTATCAGGTCCCTGTCCTTCCTGTATTGAGGGCTCCAGAGCTGGACAGTTTTCCAGATGAGGTCCCACCAGAGCAGAGCAAAGTGGCAGATTTGCTTCACTCAGTCTGATGGCCACACATCTTTTGACGCAGTCCAGGATGTGATTTGTCTTCTGGGCTGCAAGCACAGAGTCTGCTCGTGTCCAGCTTCTTATCCATCAGCAGCCCCAAGTCCTTTTCTGCAGGCCTGTTTCTATCACCTCATCCCCTATTCTCTATTGATAGTGAGGGTTGTTCTGACCCAGGTGCAGGACCGTGTATTTGGTATTGTTGAATCTGATGAGGTGCACCTGGACCTACCACTCCAACTTGTCCAGGTCCCTCTGGATGACATCTTGTCCCTGTAGTGGATCGACAACACTTCTCAGATGACAACACAGCTTGGTGTCGTCTGCAAAGTTGCTGATAGTGCACTGGATTCCACTGTCTATATCACTGATAAAAGTATTAAACAACACAGGTCCCAGTATGGACCCGTGAGGGACACCACGTGATATGAATCAACACTGTGCAGTTGTGGCAAAGAAAGCCAACAGGAGCCTGAGTTACATCACTAAGGCTATCTGCAGCAGAGATCTCACTCTACTCAGCACTTGTCAGGCCACACCTGGAATACTGCATCCAGTTTCGCTTGTGTTATACAAAAAAGATGTAGACAGGTTGGAAAGTGTCCAGAGAAGAGCCACAAAGATGATCGAAGGACATCCTTTGATGTGAGGAAATGCTGGCAGAAATGAGTTTGGTCAGCTGTGAGAAAAGAAGGCCGTGGAGTGACCTTATTCCCATATTCCAGTATTTAAAGGGTGGCTACAAAGAAGATGGAGGCTCCTTTTTTGCAGGGAGTCACCTGGAAGGGACATGGGGTAACGGATGCAGGCTCTTCTTGGGGAGATTACAGTTGGACACGAGGAACATTTTTAACAATGAGAACATTGAAATAATCTCCCCAGGGAAGTGGTGGATTCCCCAGCATTGGACTGTTTTAAAATTCATGTGGAAATGATTTTGGGCCATCTTGTCCAGACAATACTTTTGCCAAGAAAGGTTAGACCAGATGACTCTTGAGCTCCTTTCCAACCTGGTATTCTGTGATACAATTCTATGATTGAGTGATTTGGAAGAAGAAGGCATTTTTGCAGAATCTCTAAGATAAAAAAAAGAAGCAGCAAATTATTGAGTCCACATGTGATTCCAGTCTTCTTTGTCAGAGTTAATATAAGAATTGGATTGGAAGAGGCTAGTTTTGACCTACTGATGTAGGAGGAGCACATTGGAGGATTTTGGTTTTTCAGATTTGGGGGTTTTTAACAGCAGCGGAGTTGAAAAGGTGGCATTTATGCATTTTCAGTTTACCATTTCAGTTATTTTCACCTTCTGTTTGAGATTGTAGAGACACCTGTGCACTTCCCCACTCCTCCAGTCCCTCTCCTCCCCCTTACAGTTCTTAAATATTCTGGCTTATGCCATTAAATTTTAATTCCCTTCCATTTTTTCCACTTCTTGCAGTTCTTGTGTGGTTGGTGAAAATAAGTCTACGCTGCACGGATGCAAGAGGAGCAACAGCCTGAGGTAGGACTTGGAGCTGAAGTGTTTTTTTGTTTTCTCAGTAGAATTGCAGGGAAGGTCAAGACTGAATTAGCCAGGTTCTTCTACTCATACTGATGGAAGGTCTGTAAAGTCAAAAGGTCAAGATCACCAGTGTGAGAACTCAGAGGGATAGTGGGGGCTGAGCACACTTTTTTGGCCACATTCAGGTTCTTTTTGTTTCTTTCCCCTGTGATTATGAAAGCTAAAAAAAGTATTTTGTTACTAATTTATTTGCAAGTGGAGAATTGCTTAAGAACTTAAATTTTTAGGAGGAAAAAAAGCCTTGTGAGCAAATTACACAAATTGATTGTATGTAGATGATGTCACTGTTAAGTACCTTGCCAAATTAAACCTGAAATGATTTTTTCCCCCTACTCTTTATGTTCCTTTTCTTCTTTCATATACAAATATCTCAAACCCATTTTCTGGTGTAATAGGTGAAGCTAGGGAAATGTTTTTCCTGTGAGGTACCAGTCCGGTTAGTTACTTACAAAACAAACAAAACCGCAATAAAAAATGGCTACAATGTTGCTATAATGACAAAGCCAGCATAAGTGACAGGATTAATTCCTTATGTTACAGATGGATACCTTTTTTTCCCATATGTTTTTGTGACTAGTTTTACATGTGCAAGCAGAGTCAAATTATATGTTGTGATCAAAAGCTGAGCTGGTGTTAAATTAGATTTGTGAATGTAATTGCAATTTGTGTTGTAGCCACAGTTTGCCGTTGTCACTCATCAGCCTTTTGCTTTGTAGTGAAAGAATGACATGTTACTGTGAATGTTTTAACCTTTGCACCATAAAACTGTTGTACTTTCTGGTCTTACTCCACGAAATGTACAGTAATTTTTGCCATGCCCTTCTTGGGGCCAAAGAAAGACACCCAGTATTTATTTTCTAAAAATGACTGGAATAATGGAATGCAAGAAGAAATTAACCACTCTTGTTGAAAGCTCTTAGCAATTGGATATGCTTTGTACAGTCCTGTTTTAAGTGTTGCCAGGTTAAGTACAAAGTAAATAAACCAGTCATTCTAGCCAAGCTGACACCCCTCAAGAAAGCTTGGCTGCCTGCTTGCAAACTCAGTACTGCTTTTCTTTGGAAGGTACTTTCTCTATAATTTTTTAATTTAATGTGGTTCAAGAATTCCAAATTCTACCAATAACCAACCTGATTCAACTTAATGATGTTGCCTAAGGATAGTTTATAGTTGAGCTTAAGTCTCCTTTTCCGCACTCACTGTACCTCTTTGACTAGGATGACATAGGCTGAATGACTGGGATTGTTTGAATTATATGTATAGGTTTGTAAACATGCCTGCTAGTAAAAGATAAAGATTTTATTAGTCAAAGACCTGCCTCATTTACCTCTTACAGATAATATCTAAAAGTTGGTCTTTGGGACTCTTCTTCACACTCTTCTGATTTAGGGAAGAAAACTGTGCAGATGCTTTGCATCGTTTTTGCTTTGAATTCAAATATATATATATAGTCAGCATACACAAACTTAATCAGTTTGGGTTTGCTCATTATGTAATTACCCCACAATTATTTCAAGGGAATTAAATACTAATCTTCTAGAATGGATATGTATATTCTTGAGTGATGACTCCTGACAGGCTAATGTTGGCTGGTAGTTGGGTCAAATGCACCATGTAGTAAATGGAAACTAAACCACACATTGATTATAATAAATACCATTGCCAACACAGAAAATGCTACTGTTAGAAATAAATGTATGACTTTAATACTAGAATCAGGTTTATATTTTTTAATTCCATATAAGGTATAGATATTACCTTTTAAGTAAGTTGAAATAGTTTTGAACATATTCTTTCTCATCCAACTAGGAGAAAAACAATTCTGAAACCACAGATATTTTGAACTGTTGACACTGCTTTTAAATTATTTACATGCTTGAATATTATATGTAGGTTCAAATTGAGAAAATTCACAAGAGGAAAGAGGTGTTAAAACATTTCATTGTAATTCCCAACCTCCTTTTGAACTTGTTTCACACAGGCAGATCCAATGTCCTCCTCTGATGCACCAGAAGATGGCCCAAAGGAAACATCAAGTGTATCGCAGAATCTCTGTATGTTTCTGGTTTGACTGGGGCGGGTATATCATGTTGGAAGCATATTAAGCTAAAAGTCCATGCTTTTTCCGTACCTATTATGGATGTGGCTGTTAGCACAAAAGAGAGATGTGAATCAGGTCACGTCTGATTAAAGTGTTCTTGGTTCATAGAAGAGCCCAGTTGCTTAAACCAAATTGTCAATTTTTAGTTTCCTGTGCTCTTGCTTTCAAAAAACAGATCTTCTTGGCTATTGTTTGAAGCTCAGTTGTTGCTCTCTAAGCCAGAGGTGTACAAGCATTTGCTTTGCTTTTCTGGCATCCAGTGTTGTGATACTGATTCAGTTTACCCAGATGGAATACTTTGCCTATGCTAGCATGATAATTGATATTGAAGCCAAGGCTGCAACATGCAGGAATGGAAGTGTTCCAGCAAAAAGTGTCTTGTGAAGTCTGGGAGGAATATCAGTCCCTACCTTTCTTTCTCCATCTGAGAAAGGAATGCCTCTGAGGATTTACTATGCATTTATTTTTATGTCATTGTGATGTTAATGTATATGATGCTCATTCTGAACAACAGGAGCACTCAGGTTGTGCCTTCTGGCAGATAAGAGGCTCTGAACCACCTTAGGGTAAATTAGTGGGTAAGAGCAACATTAATGTAATGCTGAAGTTGCTGAACAATCCCTAGAGATCACAAATTTCAGAAATAATGCTCTTGGGAGCAAACAGAGCATTAACTAAAGCTATGGGAAAAGCATTCAGATCTTAAAAAAGCAGGGGGTTTTTTTGTTTGTTTTTTTTTCTCCAGATAGAGAAGTCGGTTTAATAAAAACTTATATCCGCTCCTGAGAATGTTTAACTTGGTTATGCCCTTAAATGATAACATGTGTTACTGTAGTGTTGCAGCAGTTTTTCTTCATGTGAAATATTATTCAGATCAATTCTGAATATATGTGTGAGGTGAAGGCTTGAAAAATTAATAGACATTAAATTCTTCAAGAGTAGTTGGAGAATACATAGGAACTACTTTAAAATGGGGTATCTGCTATAAATGGCTCTAGACTGTGAAAGTATTTGGGAAAGGTATGATTTGCACTTGTCCATTTCTTATATTTTTCTTTAGATACCTACTACTACCATTGTGGGAGACAGGATATTTGCTTAAGTAGATTCTGGCTCATGTACTGTGACCACTTTTATGACTGTGTGACTGAGATTGTGTTAAAATGCAACAGCCTGACCTCCTTTTCTTCCTTTTACAGTTGTGTTTTCCCCACCCCACCTCCCCACCTTAGCACCACTGTCTGTTTTGGCAGCTATGTGGTCTTAGATCAGACCATACTGACTGCAGCACACATTCTTGGGTATTGACCATGAAGTAGTATGCTGCTAAAATCTTAACTAAGAAGAATGCTGGAGGGTGGCTTTTTGGGGGGATTTTCTGGTTTGTTTGTTTTTTTTAACATAAAATCTTAAGTATTTGTGGGACAGATCTGGGACCAAAGCCACGCAGTTCAACCAGATTGGTGAAACAAATAAATGTATGGTAGGAGGCTGTGATTTATCTGCATCTTTGACATCCTGCCTGCAAACTGTTCACTAACCTATTTTTTCTTTCCTGGGATTATGATCCTATTCCAGGCTTCTGGACCACTTGAGACCTCTGCTAACTTGTGCAGCAGCTTGCCAAAGAAAGAGAGTTGGTTGGAAACAAAACTCTGCTTTCCTGCTTGATCCTTTTTTCTTTTTTTTTCTTAAGATACATTACAAATTAAAGATGATGTAATTCAGAGTTACTGTTTATTGATGTAAAACTGAAGCTTCTCTGTCTCACTTAATGAGGCTTTCTGGCATTTAACAAGCAACTGTGATGAAGCTGACAGACCTTCCAATTTACCATGGCAAGTTTAACATAAATAGGCTAAACTCATGTTGTACCATTTAGTCTTAAATAGTTTATTGTTGAAACTAGAAAAGGAGTGTTTGGTTTCCTGACCTGGATACCTCCTAAGTTTTCATTTTCAATTGTATACTTATCCCTAGTATGTTAACCACAGAAAAGACTAAGATTGGTACTGTAGGTGTCCTGTATGTGCCAGTATGTGTAGGTGACTTTACCAGGGTACTCACATCACTGTACATGTGTTGCTATCATTTATATGGATAAAGTCCTCAAAAGGATGCTTTTGGTTTAGAATTTAAAACATGCTATTTAATTTTTACCCTTTAAATTTAGTGTATACCTTTTCTAAGTATTCTTTGCTTCTCTGTCCACCTCACCTGCCACACAGCTTCTCTCTTTCCCTTACTGAACTGCGTGGACAACCTGTCCCAGTGTCCACAGGGTAGGAAACCTGGACTGAGACCTATGCTTGGAGGCAGCCTCTCCAGTGGTGGCACTCTCAATGATGTAGCCTCAGAATTGAATGTAAGATTATAGTGATAAGTCAATGGCCTTTTAGCTCTACTCTGATATTTAGTGGTGACATTTTTATTTTCTGTTTTACTTACCTGCACTTTATAGTCATGTGTTCTTTTCTATTTTTCTTTACGTTACAGCTGATGCAGATGCATTTAAAATTCTTCTGGAGATGAAGATGAAGAAGAGGCAGAAAAAGCCTGCTTTACCAAGTACTGTGACTGAGCTCAGCACTGAGGATGGTTCTAAAGTATATGTGGTTGGGACAGCCCACTTCAGTGACAGCAGCAAAAAGGATGTAGTGAAGGTAAATATTAAGTGGAAGCCGTTCAGCAGCATATTTAGAATGTTCTCAACTTAACCATTAAGTAGAATGAAATCTGGCTCCCTGACTTGGTTCTGTTCTGTAACCTCCAGACTCTTTTTCTCATTGGCTGTCAGAGGGCTAACAGCCCTGTGGGATTAGCTGAGGCAGGCATAATAATTTAATTTTTTGATAGAATACGTTGTTCTCTCAAATCAAATGATTTTATTTGTCCGTAAACAGCCAATGCAGATACAGTGCCAGTGTTAAAAATCAAAGTTTTACTAATGAAGATTACATTGCCTGTCATAATAATAGTATCGCATCACACCAACAGCACATACTCTGGTTATTTTATATTCACTGTGATGAAGATGTGCTAAGATGCAAAGCCCAGAACAGAAACTGCAGTTTACAGCTTGTTTGTGCCCAAGATATATAATACTGAGCTGTAAAACCATGCCTCCCCAAACTTGATTCCATTCTCAAGACAGAAATAGTTCCAAAGCTCTGGTGAAAGCAGAAACTATTCGATACTGTACTTTATCCAAAGTCTGCAGTTTAGAGTGGCTTTATTTGCTAGGAGCTAGAGGAAGAATCTTGTGTAAGAACCATCAACCATGGTTCTTAAAAGCTTGTTTTGATTGCGGAGTACGTTTGAAGGAACTTCATGAAATGTGAAGAGTGTAACCATCATGCTTTACTCACCTATTCCCAGCACAACATGTTCTCAGTTTTGCTGTTCCAAAACATTCAGTAACTAAAGCATTTATTTGTGTTTTTCCTCAATGTTTTCTGCAATACATAGCTATTTAGAGAAGAGTTATTTACTTTTTCTTGGTTCTTTTAATTGAAAGTGATTGCTGGAATGTGCTTTTATTAAGTCTCTTTTCTCATAAAAGTATTGATGTTGGCTGCACTTCTTTTTAATCTTTCCTAAACTGGTGTAAATTATGTTTTTCAGACAATACAAGAAGTGCAGCCTGATGTAGTTGTGGTGGAACTATGCCAGTACAGAGTTTCCATGTTAAAAATGGATGAAAAGACATTACTAAAAGAAGCTAAAGAAATAAATCTGGAAAAACTTCAACAAGCTATAAAGCAGGTATTATTCCCACAGTGAGAATGCAAAAGTTTCTGTTAAGAGCATCTTGTCAAGTTGCAACCAAAACAAGTGTTCCCACCAGCTGGGAGCATAATACTGTTCACCTAGGTGGGAGTACCCTTACAGTGGCAAACTTTGTTTCAGCTGAAGTATCAAGTGATTCTGTTCCACAGCAATATTGCTTAAGCAGTTGTTGGCCTCAGCAGGAATGCTCCTGGATTTAACAGTTGCTCCATTTGCAGGACACAAGTCTAACTTCTTCATTGTAGTGCTTTGCTAAAATGTTGTTGTTATTACTGTTGAAGTCTGTATCACAGATACTTATGAAACACTTTGTTTTTATATAGTCTATCATGATCTGCAGCATACTTTCTTCATCCTAGTGTGTTGCTTTTGTTTTAAATTCTTGTAACACTTTTTTTTAGTAGCTTCTAATTGACAGTAGGCCTTAAGAGACTTTTTTGAAAGTTTGGGCTGAAAAGTATGGGATTTGATCAAATTGTAACTGTTCTGGCAGTTTTGATGTGTGGGGTGTGTTCTGTATTTTTTGAGTCTTGTCAGGTTAGTTTGTATTTAAATAATTTTAAACTAGACACAGTGAAGCAGCACAAAGTTGACTTTAAAATATTAGGACATTTGATTTGAATGGCAGTACATGGTCAAAAACAAGAACAGTTTCTAGTGTGCAGTTGAATGAACAGGTTGTGTGGTAATTATTGGAGTTGTGTTATTGAGGTAATTGGGGAGTTTCCAGCGTTGCACCCCTCATAAGAATATAATCTGCATCCATGCATAAGTGCAGTGACTAGGGGCTAGTCAGCTTCTGTGCTTGTGCACATAATATCTCAGTGCAGGCTTTCTGACTCATAGAGTTAGGCAATAAGGTCTTTCCTCTTTTTTTTTGTTTATACCCTGTCAAAGGAAAGAACATTGCAAAACATTTGCATACTGCATGAATTGCTGCATCTGCTTATTAGGTACAGTGTCTAGTTCTGATGCATGTAGTGGAAAGGATGCATGTTCACAACAACCAGAGCAGCATAGGTGAGGGTCTTCTGACCTATTCAGTAAGCACAGAGGCTTTTAATTTTTTTTCTTTTTTTTTTTTTTTCCTCTTTTTAATATCAGAGCTAAATGAAACAGATTCTGCTGTGTTTCTCTATTAAGAGGAAAAGAACAGATTTTAATTTTTTTTTTTCTGTAATGTAAATTTGTGTCAGTGGCTTTGTAATTAGCACTTCCTACCAGGACTTGAAGTGCTCTTACATGCAGACAGTAGAAAACAACTATGTTGAATCCAAAGCCAGAGAGTAATACAAAGATCCTGCCTGTTGTTACAGCGCAATCTCAGTCTCTTTTGTCACCAGGGACAATGCAAATAGCAAAATGTGGATGATACACCTTTTTAACTAACAGTTCCTAGTCTGTAGTCTCAAATGAAAAAGAATAAAAAACAAACCCTCATAAGGCAGTGTTCCAGTTCTTAATCATCCTTGTAGCCCCTTGTTGGACTCTCTCAAGTAGATCCCTGTCCCTCTTGAACTGGAGAGCCCAGAACTGGATGCAGTATTCCAGGTGGGGCCTCACTTGGGCAGAATAGAGGGGTAGGAGATCTTCCCTCAATCTGCTGGACGTGTTCTTTTTAATGCACCCCATGATACCATTTGCCTTCTTGCCACAAGGGCACATGGATAACTTGTTTTCCACCAGGACTCCCAGGTCCTTCTCCACGGGGCTGCTCTCTAGCAAATCACCTAACCTGTACTGGTGCAGTTTATTGTTCCTTCCCAGGAAGTCTGCACTTACTCTAACCTCATTAGATTCCTCTTCACCCAGCTCTCCAGTCTGTCCAAGTCTCACTGAATGGCCACAGTCTCCGGGTGTGTCAGCCAAGCCTCCCAGCTCGGTATCATCAGCAAACTTGCTGAGCAGACTCTCTGTGCCCTCATCAGTGTCGTTGATGAAGATGTTGAACTGCACTGGACCCAGGATTGATCCCTGGGGGACTCCACTAGTTACAGATCTCCAGCTGGACTTGGCACCATTGATCACCACTCTTTGTACTCTGTTTAACCAGTTTTTAATCCATCTCACTGTCTGCTTTTCTATTCTACACTTTCTGAGCTTGCTTACAATGATGTTATGGGAGACCTTGTCAAAAGCCTTGCTAAGGTCAAGGTAGACTACATCCACTGCTCTGCCTGCATCTGCCCATTCAATTATGCCATCATAGAGCACTATCAGATTAGTCAAGCTTGATTTCCTCTTGCCAGATCATACTGGCTGCTGCTGCTAACCACCTTCTCTTCCATGTGCCTAGAGATAACCTCCAGGGATGGAGATGAGGCTGACTGATCTATAGTTTCCTAGAAACTCTTTCTTGCCCTTTTTGAAGATACTGAGCAGTGTGTTAGTATGAAACTGACATGCTTGCAAAGGATGGTGATATTTACAGCTTGTCAAGGAACTGTCACAGGCTTGAAACAATGTTCCTTCAGCCTCTCCTCTTTCAAGACAGTTGTTTGCAGAGAACTACCTCTTTACTTTCCATTAAGCAAAGCAACATTGTAGACTGGTATCTGGCTCAAATGCAGATTGCTAGAAGATGCACTGTAACAGCTGACTTAAACCAAACTAATTAGACAGGTTTATCTTGTATTCTTTCCTAGCTTCGTGTTTCTGCTGTCCCTTCTGTGTTCATACCATGACTGTGAGGCAATCTGAGCAGGGCTTGCTATTTTAGCTGCATCATGCCTCTGTGTAACTGTATTATTGCTGGTTCTGACAAGGAAGAGGAGTTGAGAAACCTTGTCCTCGCACAGAAGAGAAAATGGGCTGGTGGCAGCAAAATCTTAGCTCAGCCTTGCTATTTAAACCTATTTATTACCTGTACAGAAATATATTTTANGGGGGGGGTTTAATACAAGTAAATGTGGAAAAGTGGGCTGCTGTCACTTGCTACCTTCACTGGCACTTTAAAGTCTGTCCTCCATTTGCAGGAGTAAGAAAACTAGTTCCAGATGGGCACCAGGTGGCAAGGTTGTGATTACACAGGATTTCAAAAGAAAAAAAAGTCCAGGGAACTAAAATACAATTGGTTTGTCTCTGCCCACAGTTCTGTAGTTAGTGCTGGATCTGTGACTTGTTATACAGTTGAAGGGTAGCCCCAAGGTCTCCTCCTTAGGCTGTGTTCCTATATATATTATAACCATTTCTGTGCTGAGTCCAGTGGAAGATTTATCTGCTTCAGAAGCCCTATGGCAGCTGTCTGTAACAGATTACAGCAGGCAGTCATACTTTGCCTGAGTATTCTCTCTTCCTATCCTTTTCACTGTCTTCATGCTAGTCACAATGTCTAACAGAGTGTATCTTCCTCATTTCCCAAGCTTCATGTTTAATCTCTAGTATTTCTTTGTATATTTTGTAGTTTAAGTATCTTGTTTTCAAGTCAGGAGTCAGCTGAAGATTGTACAGCAGCACACTGGTGTTTCTGTTGTGTTCCTTTCCTTGTAATCCCTCTCACTCTTCTTTTTCTCTGACTTGTATTGATCATTGGACTAATTAAACTGGTATTTTGCCTTCTCTCTCTTGTGTGCTGCATCCCTCTGTGTCATTAATCATAGAGTACTAGGTTGGAAGGGAAGTCAAAATCATCTGATCCAGCCTTTCTTGACAAAAGCATGGTCTAGACAAGATGGCCTAGCACCCTCTCCAGCTGAATTGTGAAAGTATCCAATGTGAGGGAATCCACTGCTTTCCTTGGAGATTATTCCAGTGGCTGATTGACCCTCCTTGCTAAAAATGTTCCTCTTGTGTCCAATCAGAATCTCCCCAGGAGGAACTTGCACCCATTACCCCTTGTCTTCTCCAGGGGATACCTTGTAAAAAGGGAGCCTCAGTCTTGTTTTTATCCACCCTTTAAATACTGGAATATGGTAATAAGGGGACTATGAGGCCTTTTCTAAGGTCTTGCATGCTGAAGTCATACAAACAATTTCTTGTGCAACACCGGATTCTCTCCTTCAGTGTCTGTTAACCTAACCCAGAATTCTGGAAGTGCATTTATGATTAGACCACTTACCTATTTCCCTTTCAGTATCCCTATTACCTGACATTCTCTGCACATTCAATCAATTATACTCTCCTGGTCCCTTTTTTTGGTAATCAGAGCAATAAAAGCTAAATTAATAGTGTGACCTGTTTTACTGTTCAGTTGTTCAGACACTTTCTTGGACAAAGTGGTGTAAATATATTCTGAAGTAAGTCTAACTGCCCTCCTTTGTTTCCTTACCTCTGCTACACATTTTTGTGAGAAGGGAAACTAATTTGGCCACACATGGAAGTGTAAAGATACTTCGCAACACAAACAGAAATAAAAGAGGTAACCTCAGTGCTGCTTCTTCACTACAATAATTAATGTGGCTTTTTTTCATGAGTGAAAACAGTGTATTCTTCTTAGAAATTCCCACAGCTTGTTGATTTGTTTTTGTTTTGTTTTGTTTGTTTCTTTCTCTCTTCTGCTAGAATGGAGTCATGTCTGGATTGATGCAAATGCTGCTTCTGAAAGTCTCGGCTCACATCACAGAACAGCTGGGAATGGCCCCAGGAGGAGAATTCAGGGAGGCTTTCAAAGAGGTGCGAACTTGAAATGTTTTTTCTGAGGTCAAATTACTACCCTTTTGCTCCCAGAGTCAAACTAAATAAAACCATTTGTTATTGACTAGAAAGGAGCATTCTGGCCATAGTTGTGCTGATGAAATAGTATCATCTTTGATTTCAAAATGTACTTGAAAGGATAGAGGTTTGTACCCCTAAGTGCCAAGAAAGCAATTCCAAAAAGGCTTCAAATGATAAGTGGTTTTCCTGACACTGTTTTCATGTGTTGACTAATTTAGTTTGTTCCTGTTAAAGAATTGCTTTTGAGTTCTGGATATGGACTGCAGTCCCCCTGTTGGTGCTGTCAGGCTGTGAAAACCATCTGGATAAAGCATCAATGACACTTACCACGTTTCACTTCACCAAATAATCTTTTTAGAGAAATTTCTTACTGGCCTGTTAATCCTCTCTGGTCTTTTCATGTTCCCTTTTCTACTACTTAGCTGTGATATGCTGGGAAGTAAATAGTGGCTGAATTTCAGCTGTGTGTCACTGTATGTGTCCATCTTGCAGAATGTATCTTGATACTTTTACGTAAATTAGGTAAGGAAATATGAATTAACAGAGCTGTTACAGAATCTGGAATAATTTGATATATTTATCCTTAACAAAAAGAGAAGCCTTTCAAGGCTTATTTTCCTGAGTAATCCAGACCAGAGGGAAAATTAAGTGATCTCCATTTTTAAGTAGGAAAGAAAAAATAAATATCTATGTATTATCTCTGTCCTGTCCTAACGCGATTGTTTTGAAATTCTTAAACAGGCAGGTGCGCATAGGAAATAATTTTATAGAAATTATGTGCTGTGCTAAAATTTGTCAGTCTGAGCCTACAGTGAAAACTCATCTTGCACTGTCATATGGTATCTGTTGTTCTTTCATAAGTTCCTCCTGGAATATATTTTACCATGACGAACTGATAGGCAAGCAATCATGACAAATCTTAGGTTAAAGCAATATAAGCACACTCATTTCATTCAAACCAAGATAGGCATTGAATCTCATCTGTTCAACTTAAATAGGTGTAGGAGCTTTCTGAAGAGGATGGCATTGCAATTTAATGTTCTTACTGTAATACCTACTGCATCTTACAGCTAAGCAAGTAGTATTTTGGAAATTGTATTTACAGCAAAGACAATTTTTTTTTTTGTTGAAGTATGACACTGCTTACTATTTTTAAAGATACCTTGTGTAACATTAAAGCATCCTCTTAATGAGGATGTACTGTGCAGCAGTATGAAACACTACACTGACTAGTGATTTGTCTCTTCTCTTTCAGGCTAGTAAAGTACCTTTCTGTAAATTCCATCTTGGAGACCGGCCCATCCCTGTTACATTTAAAAGAGCAATTGCTGCACTTTCTTTCTGGCAAAAAGTCAAGCTTGCATGGGGCCTTTGCTTCTTATCTGACCCAATCAGGTATGAATAATCCTGTATGTTTGTTGGGGCGAATTGTTCAGTTCCTCCTACCCAGCCTGACGCAGTGAAACTTTGGAGTGTTTTTACTAGTTTGATACCAGCATGAAACTATATGCAGGCTTTTGAGGGACATTGGAGGATCTAGTTCTCTGCACTCTTTTATCCATCCGAAGAATGTTGCAGTTTTCAACTGCAATATTAAGATAATTACGGTATATTCACACTAGCTTCCCACTGAAGCTCAGATGTAATATCTCAATTGTTGTCACACAGTTGTTTTGCGATTGTTCTTTTATTAAATAACGTGGGAGTTGAAAAGGAAAGGTGTTTATAATTGGAAGTTGTTGGGAAGGAGGTGATATTGTGCACCCAACTACCAGCATGAGATTCTGTACAAAATGGCATAATTCAGTATCAAACGTGTGTCAGTCTGATAGCTTTTCTGTGATTTGTTGGAAGGACTTGATCTCAGAGGTCTGTTCTAGCCTCAATAATTCTGTGATTCTGAGCAATGCATTTCTTCTTTTGGTCATTCCTGTTGCCATTTGTTAGTACTCTTGATCTTGAAAACCAATGAAAGCATGTTTGGCATCATTCTCAGTAAACAGTGATGCAAAAACAGATCATTATATAGTTCTATAGATACAAACAGAAGATTAACAGCACCTATGTTTTTTTTTTAATTAATTACCTTTACTCTTGCAGTTCTTATTTATTTCCTACCAATTTCCTGTTCTTCAGGGAACTGATTTATAACTTTGACTTCTCTGCTGAAGACCTATGATTGAAACTAGGAAGCTGCAGAACTCTTTCCATCTCCTTAAACTGTCTTATGGTGTGCTTTTTTTGTCCCTTAAATAGAGCCTCTTTGTGTCTCAGGAGTGCTCTGTGTTGCCTCTTCCAAGCTTATTAACACACATTGAAAGTGAGACACCCCGATAAATATTTTCTTTGAAGACCTAGTGCTTTTTCTCTGTTGACCTGTCAGCTTTCAGAATGGGAAGGGTGAAAATCGATTTGCACTGCCTAAAGGCAGATGACCTCTCTTTCCCTCACTGTACAGGCATTGTTAGGTATCCAGTTCTTCAGGTTTATGGAGGTTGTTTGCTTTTGGAGAGAAGATCTGGGGGAGGAGAAGTTTAGAGTAGGTTGCTGAATAATGTATAATACTGAATTGTTTTTATTCACTAGTTTGCATTGGGTGTTAAAGGCATAACAAATACTGAGGAAGCTCTCTCTTTCAGTAAAGATGATGTGGAGAAATGCAAACAGAAGGATTTACTGGAGCAGATGATGGCAGAAATGATTGGAGAATTCCCTGATCTTCATCGAACAATTGTCTCAGAACGAGATGTTTACTTGACCTACATGCTGAAGCAAGCAGCAAAGCAGATTGAACTACCTCGAGCTTCAGAAAGTAATTGTTTTAAAGCATATATAACCAGCAAGGAGTTAATTGTGTATTAATCTAAATTTCAGTTCTTCTGAGAGAACAGGGGATGTTCTGTCTGGGGTGCCACATGTGACATAAAACCAGAGCGCTTGAGAAATTATAAAGGGATACTTCTGTTGCAACCACCTAGAGCAGTACACTCCAAATTATAACTTCTTTTTCATTAAAACTGGGAAATTACTCTTGACAACTTTTGATAAAGACAGGCATCTGGGATTACAGTGCAGCATGGGACAGTCTAGGCTTATGTACTCTATCTCACTTCTACCATCTTATCTTGCCAAATTCTTTGTCATCACTTGCTGCTCAGGAACACATTTCTTGATGAATTCATTACCTCTAATTTCAATATTTTTCATGTTTTGTCTAATATAAATTGGGCTGCTAGGAACCCTGATGTCACAATGATAATGAAACATACGACTCTGCATGTTTCAGCAAGGCATAGTCATACAGATGATTGCTTTTCTATGGCCTTTGGAAGTAGTTTTCTGCCAAATGTGGTCTGCGTGCCCTTTGTGTGTAAATATATACATACTGAGGTATGGGTTCCCTCTTTGCTGTCTTAAAATAGTTTGCAGTCATTTCAGTGCAGACCTCTGGTGCTGTCTTGTGACTGAAAAAGTAGCGAAGGGATTGCACTTACTTTCTTGCCTCTCATTTGCCTAGTAATATCTCAATGTGGCCTTCGTAAAGTTTGTGCAAGCACACAGTGTTTCCTGTAAGTGCAGTTGATAAGGCTGAAAGAGACACAGGCACATTCAGTTACTTGGTCCAAAGTGCAGGCTGAAAATTTAGCTTTATTGTTGGTCCTGGCTGGGTTGTGAGCCACAAAAGGAATCTGCTACTTTAAATCTACTTTCTTAAAAGCTCAATCTTCCGATCACTGTTCTAGTAAATGTCTTTGAAACTGAAAAGGGTTTATATGCATTATGAAAGACTTAAAATAGATAGTTGAAACCAAAAAGAGACAACAACGTGAGACTATCTGACTACTAGTAATATGTCTCAGTCTCTTATTTAAGAAGAGACAACATCAAAGAGTTTTCTTTAGAAGCTGTGCAGTATATACTCTATACATATAATCTGTTCTACTATTCATTTATGCTCGTGACAGGCAAAAAGAAAAAGGAAGGGGAAATTGTATACTTAAGATTTATAAGCAAAATATAAACCACCACAGTTGAAATGAGCAGAAATAGGGCATCGTAACTATTGTCCAATCATCTATGGTTGTAGGGACATGGTACAGGGATATTTCTTTTTAGGATTGATACATTTCTGGTCTGATGTATTTCTAAACTAGATCTGATTTATTGCTGGCCTTTGACTATTTGCCTGAGTGAACTTTTCCAAACAGCTGGCAGATGAAATGTTCACATTTAGCATTTCGTTCTGTCTTTACTCCATACAAAACATTCTGAGAGAAGGATAAAAGGTTCTTTCAGAACTAAGATTGAGGCAGGGCTTTAAACCTTGCTGGTGTCGTCTTTGAATCCTGCCCAGCAGCAGATGGGAACATACAGGTGAAGGTTGGAGTGAATGTGATGTGCTATGGACGTCCCATTCTGCTGTGGTGCTGTGCTCTGCCACTGTTGTAACTGCAGCTCTAAATGAGAGCAACCCCTGGAATAGGCTGAGAAAAGGCAAGTCCAAAGAAACAATTTTGAAAAAGTGTGTAATAGTTCTAGTGTTTTCAGTACAGTTCTGCTCCATTTTGGGGGGAGCTGTTTTATTTTTTTTCTTTTTACTTTCTCTTGGAACAGTCAATTGTGGATATTTAAAGCAAGACAGAGCTCCCATTTAATATTTACTTACTATATTTAAGTATCATTTTCTTCAGCCTAATTACTACTAAAAGTTTTCTGTGAATTATTTTTATTGTAATGTGGTGACACTTTTTTAGTGGAGGAGAGAGAAACCCAGAATATTCAGGAACAGCATTTTAAGTTCCACTGTGTTGTGGAATTGGATGGTAGACGGGGGTTGAAGGTGAGAGCTAGCAGATGTTGCATGGTGACTGGCTAGCTGCTGTACACAAATGGTGTTTCTGCTGTTACTTGCTGAGGCCAGATCTGTAACAATAAACCTAACAAGACTAGGTGTGATCTCAAGTGCTATTCTCCAACTGTTTGTTCTGCTTGTTAGTCCAGGTCTTGTCACAGTTTGGATGTGTACTGCCACTGTCCAAAATGGTGGACAAAGCTCTCTTTTCAGATAACAGCAAAGATCGTGTAGACAGTGCATAAACACAGCTAGCACAGGGAAGGGGTGAATTTCATTTAGGTTGTATCTTCTGAGCCTCTTACCCTGAAGCTGGATTATGAGCCCTGGCTAGGTTTGTTTACTGAAAAAAGCATTTCCAAAAATCTGGAAACTTTATTGGGGTTTGGGTTTTTTTATTATTATTTTCAGACTTTCAGCATAAGATGCCATAGGTGAGGTGAGTATTAACTTCTGGTATGTAACAGAGTTCTAATGTCTAGTTGTAAGAGTCTTTACCTCTTGGAAAATTCAGTTTTGTAATGTCACGTGTTATATATTTATTTATAGCTTGAAATTAATTTATTTGCTGATGTGTTTATTTCTTTCCATCTCTTTCCAGCTGAACCTAAAAAATACATCCCAGCTGTTGTAGTTGGTGTTGTTGGGATGGGTCATGTACCTGGAATTGAAAAGAACTGGAACTCTGACTTAAACATCCAGGAAATAATGAGGTAAACATTGTTCATGTAACAGCCTCTGTTGCTAAAAGACAGCAATAATTTTTTTGGGGTGTTTTTGGTGGTTTGTCACAGCTTGAATGAGCATCACTGCTGTCATCTTTGCTCACAGCTTGATGATTTGCTGTGCTTGCAGATTATACTTAGAGTAAAGGAAAAGAACATACCAGAGCAAAAACTTACGTAGTTTAATATTGAGGGAAATAGAGATGAGGAGATGCCCTTGGTTAGAAAGAAAATTCCTTAAGGATTTAAAACACATTTAAGGATTTTAAAACAATAATTCTAATAAGTGCCATAGAAGGCAGTAGAAACAAAACCAGGCTTCCAGTATAGCTTAGGTAAATATAAACTAGTTCAAAGATTTTGCTGTCAGGATACTGCTGTCTTTGGCAAGCTTATTATCATGGTTGCTCACAGTCCTTACATATATAAGTAATAACATGTTTTAATGTGCATGGGCGCTCGTATTAGCTACGTAAGCGGTGAACTTTTTTTCCAAAGCACGTATTAAAGTAGATGCATGTGCTTTGTAAAGAAGGAATTAGAGAACAAAAATGTTCATACTGTGTATTACATAAAGCCACAAAGGTCAGGGCTTTAGTAATGTAGGAGGGCTTACAGTATGACCTGTGGTGGTTTAGGCTAATAGAGCTTTTCAAATATTGGCCTTTTGTCTTAACATACGTATTTACTGTGTTTATGTAGGCATCTCACCTATCTCTTCAGAGACTTTTGAAAAACAGAAGAGACTGTACCCTACCAAAACAGTGTATTTAGGCATCTAAAATATGATTAGAGAGGCTTCTGGTGTCTGGATCCTTTAAAAGTCTGTTTCAAAGCTAATGCTCACCTGGAGTCACAAACCAGATGTCCATATTTCTCTACCTCCTCACAAATAACACATGAAGTGAGGTTGTCCAAATCCATATTTGTGTGGGTAATGTCATAGCGGAACTGAGCAGCCAAGAATCTGGCTGCGTGTCTGTAATGGAGGGAGGATTAATTGATGTGAAATATGATTTTTTTTTTTTTTTATTACAATTGTTTATTCATTTTCAATATTCAGAACTCTCACCACCCCTACCACTAATTTGAATAATAACTGGGTTTTTTGCATGGTCATGGAAGGCATTACATAAAAGATAAACTAGATCTAGAAATAACTAGCAAAAATATATAAACATTAATTGAACTAGAAGAGAAGGTTCTTGCTGTCAATATACCGCTTGCCCACTAGGTGGACTCCAGGAAGCTCCTTTCTGCATACAGCAGAAGGCAATTGGTAAATTACAAGAGGCTTTAAGTATTTACTCACAAAATACTGTCTCTCAACTCACATGGCTAGCTACAGCTTAAGACATCTTAAGACCCAAACACTTGCAGAGAATTCTATTGATGTCTTGTTGGCTGATGAGGCTTATGATTCTTCCCAGGCTTCACAGGATGCTGGGGGAAGGAGGCAGATAACCTCTGACCTTATCCTGGCTCCTCTGGATACTCTGTGTATCTCCAGGACTTCCTGTCTTGGCAAGAGTCTTCCTGTTCTAGGCAGGGTGTCTTGCAATGTGCAGTCTCAGCACAGATGTCAACAGTTATGCAGGCTGATCACATGGAGGCATTTAAAGCCTGCTCCTGGTAAACTCGAGGCAGGCAGTTTCCAGGCAAACAAAGCAGCCCAAAGCACAGGACTTGTTATTCAGCACAGCTGACTTACAGCTTAGCAAAGCATAATGCTATAAAGCAATGGTAGCAGGCAGCAAGCACAGATACAATGGCAGAGCACATTGTGTTACCTGCTCATTTTTTTTATTGATGGAGCCCAGGACTGGGCCTTTGGACACAGAATAGCCAATCAGAATGGCAGTTAGCCAAGCTTGACCATATTAGGTGAAGCCACAGGCTTGCTTTATCCGAATTTGGGAAAAACATAGGCCTTGCACGAGGCAGGCACAAGCCAAGTGTTTACCACAGGATCTAAACAGGAGCGAAACAAGTCTGGGCAAGCCAGGGTCCTTAAACTCAGTGGCTCCAGGTTCTTTATCTTCTTTCCCATGGTTGCTTCTCCCCACAAGAGAAGGAGGGAGAGCAGAAGAAATATGTCTGGGCAAGCTGAGACATGTATAAGCCTATTTTGACCTATCAGGACTACCACAACAGCATCCTCCAAGTTTACATAGAGGGCATTTTTCATCAAAGTTTACACTCTTTGACTTGATTGTATTTACTGTGGCAGTGCCATATCTCGATGGAATGGTTGCCAGTATCTTCTATAAGACATGAATATTGCTTTAACTTGACTTTCTAATACAGCATAAAGCAAATTATGTTCATAAGATTACTATTTTTGAGACTTATTTCTTCTTACACTTTTTACTTCTTATGCTGTTGCTCTGCAGCTGCTGAGCAGTATTACGGGGCTTTTTATCTGTTAGTGGTTGTCACCTCTCAATGAAAAGTTTGGGTGTTTTAAAGATTTTTAAAGTATTTAGTTAAATATTACAAGTTGTAAAGTGATCTTTTCTCAGACTTCAGTTTCTTAAATTCATGCACTTAACTCTCAGCAGACCTTACTATCTGCTTTCAATTGTTATTAACTGATTTTTTTTTTTAATTGCACTAAGGGATGAAAATTGAGACACAACAAATAGAAAAACATGTAAGAAGGTGTAAAGGGATTACTTTATCCTATCATTTTTCACTGTATATTCTTTTTTAAAACTCTTCCTGTATGTTCCCTTAATAAGCAAAATCTTACCAGTAATAACTTCATCCTAGTTTGAGCACCTAAACTTAGTCTGGGTTAGGTGAGCACACTTAACCTGGTTTGAGTGTGCCCACCATGTGTTTGCACTGCTGTGCAAAAATGAATGAGAAGTTGTGGCTTCTTTGAAACGACATGTGGAGACCTCTTCATCCCCTGTGAGAGGAATATCTGAGTTGCAGTGTAGGCATGCATGAGTACAGGTCTACATGAGGTACTACAGGGCTTATTAGTGAAGGTTCAGGGCTATGTGTGCATGTGGCTGTCTTTTCAAAGACAGTTTTAATTTGAGGGTGATATCAACAGTTTTCTTCATATGTTAATTGAATAAGATTACTTTAAGGCAGGCATTGTGCCTGTTGTCCTCTGCCCTCCTCTGTTGCAGAAGGCCAGTGCAGAGACTTCCACGTTGCTTTGTGAAGGTCTCAAAGCCAGTAAAACCTACCAGAGTGGAGACAGCTTTGTGCAAAGCCTCTGATTTGTCTGCACTGTCATCTGTGGAGATGCAGAGGCTGAGAGCACTGCAGAGACTTGCCCAACCCAGCTCCAGACTTACCCTTTCTGGCTGAGCAAACCTGATCAGATCCTGATGTGTGTTATCCAGAATATCTAAGCTCTCTTTCCCTCCACCACCCTGAATGACAGCAAGTTAACTGTACAAGCATCTTAGTTTGTATCCTGTGTTTCTTCTGTCTCTGTGGTGGTTTAGGATAATACAGGCTTTCAAATAGTGGCACTTCACAGAAGAGCAACAGTTTGACAGTGTTAACTTACAGTGTTCTTCAAGATGTCGTGATGTTCTCCTAGTTATTTTGATAGTGTGGGAAAGCCAAGGTCTGTAGCCATTAAAAGCGGCATTGTACACAACTAGAAAGGTGTGTTGTTTGGGTTTGTTGGTGGGTTTTTAAAAATTATTTAATTTGGTTGGAAATCTTAAGCATGAAAGACTGTGGTGTTAATTCATGCCATAATCTGTTACCTGAATGTTTCCTGCACTGTAAGGGGGAAGGGGAGTAAAGATCTGTGTTTAGGTTGGAAGATGACTATTCTTTCCAGCTATGTGGATATTAACATTGCTTTTATATCTTTTGTTTCAGTGTGCCTCCTCCATCAGCTTCAAGTAAGATTTTTAAATTTGTTATAAAAGCAACAGTTTTTGGACTGATGGGATACGGCTGCTACCGAATAGGTCAAAGGACAGTTCAGTTTATCCTCTCAATGCCAGCAGCACAGAGCTATCTTCAGAAGCTGACAGAAATAAGATCTCAACATTGAACATCCAGTGGAGGCACTGTGAAGAAGGTGGCTGAAAAAGGGTGGTAGAGGCAACAAGTGAGAACTGGAATGAAAGAAGAGTGAGGTGATAGTTCTAGTCAGAGATAATTGATGCTGAGCAACACTGAATCACTGTATGATAAAAGATTTGATACTAAAGTTACACCAGCTATCTTCTAATAAATAGGTTTGATTCTTAGTGAGTGTGTTGCATGAAGCCATGTGATTCCAGATTGAGATAAAAGAAATGTACGCAAATATATTATATATGCATACTGTATATATAATATATATATATTACTGATGATGTAGTACAGACAGCTTAAAGAGTGTGTGTTCACGACTTCTTTTACAGAGGAACAGAATAATATGAAGTAATCTAATTGGCTGCATTTACTCCAAAGTTCAGGGAAACTTGTCTTGAGTGATTCTTTACCTTTTCTCCATAGGTATTACAATACCTAGTGGTTGTTTCTGGTGCCAGACACTTTTACACGTAATTTAGAAGGATGTCTTCTCAATGTGTGTTTTTATACTGAAAACATTTAGGCTTTTTTTTAAACTTGAGCTTTCAAAAAATTTCAGAATTGTACAGGCTGTCATATGTACATTGCTCAATTTTTTTACAAGCCTTACTGAAGAACAGGAATGTTGCCTTTAGATTGCATCCCTTGTTACCACCACCAGTTGAACTGTCTTTCTCCTGCATAGAGAAGGTATAGCCACACCATCAGAATGCAATATGGTTTATGTCAGATGTTTACAGGACAGTCTGTTCCCTTAGATTAGCTTATTTAAACTGTATTATTTAGCCAAATCCTGATGGATTCAGTATTGTAAATTTAAGAGACTAGAACTACTGTACAATTTACTTCTGTTTCTCAGACCAGTCATTATGAGGACGAAGAAGTTTGGAATTAATAGTACCTGCCCCTCATTTTTCATACATGAAAATACTTTATTTATCAATATAATTTCTCAGTGAATTAATATTTTAACCTATTTAGTAGAAAAGCAGTGTTCAATTTCATTTTTCAAACTAGCTGTAGCATTTTATTTGGATTTCCTGCTATTTATACCCAGAATTATGGGTACTTCAAACTGCTGTAATTTTCTTTCTAAATTGTCCACTACAGCCATCCATCATCAATCTATTTTCTTTCTTTTTTTTTCCTTTAATCCTAGGTTCATATTTGATTGGAATTTTTTGGTGCCCTTTGTAAGGAATTGTCAATGATTGTAAAGCGCCCTCTGTAATCAGCTAGTCCTGGTTCAACAGTACAGAGAACTGTAATTAGCGTACCAGAGTTTTAACCTGATGTATTTGCTCCTCAGGCTGATATACACTTGCTCATCACTTAAAGTGAAGTTTTTATCTGTATTAATTTCTTTGGGGAATGAAAGATAGGAACCATTGTGTGAGGCAGGAAGGAAAAAGAGGTGATACTGTGTTTTGTGTGTGTTTTTGTCTAATAAAATCAGCAAACTGCTTTTAGTAGAGTGTATTTCCACAGCCTTTTACTGGAAATTGCCCCACAGAGTCTTTTGTTTGCTGGAAGTATGTGTATGTGTCTTCTGTGCAGTATTTTTTTTAAAGCTTTTTAGAGGAAATTAAGGGTCTAATGCTCCTCTCTCTGATAGTATTGACCTTGCTGGGAGCTGGTCTGTCCATGCAACGTGTTGATTTCTGCCTTGCACTTTGAAAATTTTGTGAGTCCTAGTGCAGAAAATCATGTAAGTGCATGTTTCATCCTTAAACCTAACCCGATCCTGCAGAGATCTTAAGATGGTGCTAGGTGATTTTCAGGGTCTGGTCTTTGCAGTTGTTTGGGAAGTAAAAGCTCAGAAATGAGAATGGCAGCAGTTCACACTTCTTGGACACAAAGTATAAATGAGAATACCAAATACAATGGAGGCAGGTCCTTTTATTTTCCATCTGTCAGTGCTTAGAAACCACCAGCTGTCTCTGACAAGAGGAAAAGCAGCATTTGTAAACAATTTGTAGAAGTCTAGTGACTGCCTGAATTTTGATTCCTGATTGATGAATTTTTTTTTATTTTTTTTTTTAGGTTTCATGTATTGTTTACAATTAAGCAGTCCTATTTGAATAATTCTATTGTATTTTATGCACATTTTAAAAAAATTAAAGCAAAAGCTTAAGCTCATTCTGCTCCTGGCTTTACTGACCTACCAAAATATTGTTTGGATTTGGGGTTTTTTTTGAGAACTTTTAGCTGGTAGAATTCAATATATTGATGTTTTGCTTTAATTTATCTACAGATTTTTAAAATATCTGCAGATATTTTTAAAGCTCTGTAGATCTTTCATATCTGTGCTCAGGTAATCTTTACACAAATTAAAACAAATCTAAGGTAAATTTTAGATATGAGCCTTAAACTTGGGTGGGACTAATGCTAAATGATTGTCGTGGAGCATTCTTGCAGGCTTACTATTTTATGCTTTTTTTAGGCAGAAGTGGTTACCATGTAAGTTGTCTTTTCATTATTCAGTTATTCTCTTCAATTAATACCTTAAGTCTATTGTTTCACTTTTAAAAAAAAAATTTACAAAGCATATCAGCAGATTCTTCAAGGAGCCTGTTTGTGGACAGAATTTGCAATTTGTCTTCCCCTATTGCAAACTGGCAGGTCCATACACATGCACTGTTCACACAGTGGCACTGGAAAGCCTGATGAATTTGCAAAACTAACAGTCCTATGAATCCATACACGAATGCTCAAATGTTGTATATTCAATGTCTTGTACTGTTTATGTAGCATAATCAGTGGTTTAGGTCTATTGTTTCAGTCAGTCCTTTCAGTGTTAACAGCATCCTGTAAAGTTTAAATATGTTGAATTGTCCCAGCCCCACCTCAAACCTTATAAAGCCATATTGTATTTTTTTGGTGACATGTACATCTGTTTTACACATTTGTACATGTGATGTAAATTTGAAGTATTTTTAACAACGTGTGCCTTTACTCTAAAGTGATTTAAAGTAAACAACCGTATGTTCTATGATATAAAAAAAATAAAATATTTTAACCACCATTTCTGTTGAAAGCATGTATTTTTATTGAGAACAAACACAGGTTGGCTAGATCTAGTATATTAGAATTTCACTATGTAACACATTTTTCTGAATGTCAGTTGGAGTCAGTACCTCTTGCTACAGGGGCTTCTGAGCGTAATGCTGAGCTATGGAAACGAGTTTTTCCACCATACGTAATCATTTGAGGAAGGAGAAAATGAGTTTCCCTGCTCTACTGCACAAGCAGGGAGACTGACTTCTCAGTATGAGTACCTAAATCAAGAGTCCAGAGTTAGGCATGTGAGTGAACTTCTGTTGTTGTTGCTTTTCTTTTAACATCTCTCCAGTGCTTAGTTGTGCAAGGAGCTGAAGGCCTTAGTCCCAGTCCAGCAAAGGGCTCAAACACAAGCCTAACATCAGGCACAGTCATTTGTGCTTAGAGTGATGTCCTCTACAGGAGAATTACAAAGCCTTTAAGTAAAAATGTGTTAAATTAATGGCAAAAAAAGAGTTTAATCTTTCAAATTGAGCCAGGTAAATCAATATAACCATTACCTTTTTTTGGGGAAAAAAGCAATTAATAAAAGGAATCTATTCATACCAAAAGTGAGTACATATGGATAATATACCAGCTAAACAGTCTGCTGATTGGGTCACCAATTGTACACTTTGTCATAGTTTTTGATTGTAAGTATGTCAAGTAAAATGCAATCCTGTTTTCCATGATGAGGCAAAGTTCTCTTTGGCTGCACATTGAGCTGCATCTGCAAAGAAGTGCTGGGTAAGCCATTTAAGTGGAAGAAAAATATTTGGCATGCTGTAGTGAAACTGTTCATGGGAGTGGAAGATGACATGCTGCTGCACAGCACGTGAGCTGTCAAGCACTGCTCAGTTAGGCAGCCTCAGTTTGCCCACCTACACATACAGAAGGCAGCTGCCTGCTTTCAGTGTATTTTTCACCAGCATTCCATGCATACTGCTGGCCTAGGTCACGTTTCTGATGTCTTTTCTATATTGAGTCAAAAATATTTTTGAGGTGGATTAATGCTACCTGGATTTCTACTGAAATATGTTTGTCTTATGCGCATTGTAAAACATTTAAAAGGCACTGAGAAGTGTGTCAAGTTATCTCAAAGTGCCAAGCAATAGTGGGAACTGTGGGTGGGAACAACACATCGTCGCTTATGTAACTCTTAAAATACTCATGTACATATTTTCCTGTTTCTTTCTAAAATGGAAATAAACTTTAATTTTAGACTTGAGTGTTTTAAGACTGAATTTCATTGCAAGTTTGGTTTTTTTTAAATATTTGCAGGAGAATGGTCTTTTCTAGCCCTAACTGACAGACTTCATTGAGCTCTTTCAAGTGGCTGTGGAAATGTGCATTGAAAACATCAACCACAGGACACAAGTGGCTCTAAGGATACAAAGCTGAAATCAGTCTACCAAGCATTCAGGGTTAAAAACAGAAGCACTGCATATCCCCACAGCAGCAGGTCTTTTGTGTGTGTTTGTATGTGACAGGACTGGAACAGCTATTCAGCAGGTCCCAGTTGAAGAGGCTGGGAGGGAGGCTATCTAATTAATCTCTCCCATGCCACTTGTCTTCTGTGTGCTGCAGTCCTTGGTAGGACAGCTTTCTGTACTCTGGAGAGGTGGCAGCTGGAAAGATGGGGATACCCTTTACCCTCACTCTTCCCATAGGGAAAAGGGTGGAAAGGGAGTCATGCGTGCTCTTTTCCGCTGCAAGACGTTGCCCCTGGGTTCTGACTCTGACACCCTGTCCAGTAGCTCTGCTGGGGGTAGCTGAGGAAACTCCCTTTTGCTTGTTTGATGCTTTAATCTTGGCTCATTTACTGCTGTACAGCGAAGCTCTAGCAGTGTGACCAGGAAAAAGATGTATAAAGCAAGTGTGAAGAAGCATACATGACAGTTGCTGCTGATGTGCCATCAGACTTAAAGAACAAGACCCTACTCTGTTACACTTTTTTTCAGTTGTCTCTTCACAGCTAGGTGACTATTCTTTCAGTGTAAAATCTTTTGACTACAAAGATAATTATTTTGCCCAGTGTTTGAGAGTGATTTTTGGTATAAGCATGGTGGTTAGTAGTGCATCATGTTTCTGCAGAGACTGATCTATGCACCTGGCATCAGCAGGGCCAGCAGGTAAATTTGTGCACTCCCCAGACCTGTGTGTGGCTGAGGCTGGCAGGATCTCTCAGTGCTTTATGTTCCGGTTGGTGCAGCAGGTTTCCAGGTGTGACCACCTGCCGGTGAGCACCTTATCTCCACCTCCCTGCTTCCATCCCCGTGTTGTCTCTTGCCTCGTGATTACAGCTGAAGTTCTTTGGAGCTGACTTGATCTACTTAAAAAATATGAATAATAGTAATAATTTAGTGCCATCTACTGTCTGCAGATGGTTTGCCTGGTATGTCTGGTTTTAATTGCCCTGAGGCAGTTCTTCAGAAAAGAAGTGTGCATACCTTGGAAAGATTTGTGTTTTGACTCACCACTGTGGTACCTGGTATTAACTGAAATGGCACAACATAGGAGCATCCTGAAAACTTCCTAACTTGTAGTATGTCCCCACTTACCTTCTTTCTGTGATTATAATAATGCTTGAGAGGCACATTCTTGCTGAATTGCCAATAACATATTAACTGTCACTTTACAAATGAAGTATCTCCCCAAAAGCATGATGATGTTGTTTCTGGTATACTTTGTGGAAAACAGAGAATTGCATTACTAGAGAAGAATGTCCTCCTAATACCTTAATTTTACTCTTTTGTAAGAAATGTGGTTTGAAAATTAATGAAATCAGGGTAGATTGCTTCATCTGTGATATTTCAGAGATGGACTGGATTTGCCCATCATGGAACACCCAACCTCAGCAGATCTTTACTCTCCTTCTGCTAGCAGCTTAACACATTGCTGTCTGTTGCAGTGAGGGACTACTGCTCTTACAAGGCAGCTGGAAACTCCTTGGGCTTCTTCTACAAACCTCGATCTACTGTGACCACCCTTACAGACTCTTGGTATTGCTCTTTAATGTAGGCCACGCGGGATTGAAGAACACACAGGAGCCCTGATAAGTCCTTGAAGCTATCAGCAGTTCCTCCTTGGCCACTACACACATAGATTTCTACCCTTCTGACAGCACAGGCAGACCAGTACTGGTGTTCGTGGGATGTGGTGTTCACATCTTCTCCTACATGTAATCTTTGGGCTGCCTAGGCCTGTAAGAGAAAGGCTTGTGGCAGCAGCACTCCCACAGCATAAACCACAGCTCTGTGCCTGTGCTGAGGTGTGGCTTCTTTCCTAGTACCAGTAACCCAAGACATAAGTGAGGCACACTTTACTGACTGGTGAAGATTAAACAAGAAAAAACAGAAAAATAATGACCAAAGTACCAGGTCACTGACCAAGTTATGTATTATGCATGTTGTAAGGTGCAGCTCTGATGCTATGTGCTCTTGATCTCAGCTTTAATGAGTCTCACACGTGGCCAATGCTCAGTGACCCTTTTCTAAGTCCCAAGGTGCAGATTCAGTCCCTAACACTTTGATTTGCAGCCAGCAAGGTAACGGAGTGAGCCCAGTAAGTTATCCCAGGCACTGCCTTCCAGTCTCACGGCTTCCATCTGCAGGTTAGTGTTGCTACTGGCCCTCAGCATCCACACCACCAGCAGCAGAAACTCATCAGTAGACTTCCTTCTTCAGCATCAGGGGCCACCTTTCCATCCATATAAACAACCTGCCCTGGATTACTTCCTCCCCATTGGTCCTGATTTTGCAATAGTGGTTCTTAACTGTGATATTTCTGATGCCAATTACCCAGGCAGTCACAGCTTTTTATGGTATTACTGCCAGGGATACCCTGGCCAGGACAGCCTGGCTCTTCGTGACTTCCTTCTGGCTGTCCTGCTTGGTTTAAATTACAGAGAATCACAGAATTACCTCTTGCAATTACTGCTGCAACTATTCCTTGTTAGCCTTGTTCCCTGCACAAGCTGGCCAAGCACTAGCAGGACCTTATCTGACAGTTTACATACCAGACAGTAGCAGCAGAGGCACTTTGTTTGCCACCCTTCTCCCAGCACTGCTGTGTGCTCCAGCAGGAGCTCTTACTCACAAGCCACCCCCTGGTCTGCCTGGTCTCCTCCAAGGACATTGAGACCAGTCTTGAGTGCTTGTAAGCACAATCCCTCCCAGCTGGAAGCCACCAAGACTGTTAGATAACAATGGACATAAGATACTAAACCAGGCACGTGAGCATGCTCCTTCTGAAACAAGCAAAGCATACAAAGAATAAAGAACAGTATGATTTCTATCACATCTAATAACAAGCATAGGATTCTAAGTGTATTAAGAGCTGCATAGTAGTAGCTTTTCGAAACCAACACATGGATATGTTACACCAATGCTGTACAGTTCACTATTTCAGTCCTGGTTCTCAAAATTTCTTATTCACAAAGGTTGTCCTCTGGCTTGCAACTTGTCTGCTCTTTTCCAGGCTCCTTTTTGTATGCTGTCATGTTGTCTGAACACCTCTTCCCAGCAAGGCCTCTCAGCTCTCACGTATTAGTCCCTCAGTCTGCTTTTGAGAACAAATGAATGTACACCACCACCAAATGTAATGCCACATCTTTGGTCTTCTCTTGCAGTCACAGAGCTCATGCTCTTCCCCTAGAGGAAAGATAATGCATACACAGCCTGCACTGTTGCCAAACACCACCAGCATTCCCATGCTGACTTGCTCCACTGATGTGACAATGTACTCCTGTGGTCCACAGCCAACTGTACAGAACCACTCCATATACTTCATTTAGTTCTCCAATTGCAACAGCAGTTAGTGAAATACCCTTTGTAGTACAGAATCCCTTTGTTGTGCTACCCTTAAGAACCAAGCTAATGCTATTTTAGTAGTTAACAGTTGAGCATGTGTAGAATAGGTAGAGATGTTACTGCATTTTACCTCATAGTTTTGTTCAGTTTGTTTTTTCAACTTAGCAGTTGCTTTTATCCCATGCTATGTTTGGTTATCCCAGGTAGTTTTCATTACTGTGGGATCAAACAACAGTCTGAAGTCATTTCCATAGAATGAATCACAGAACAAGTTAGAAAGGACCTCTTGAGGCTATCTGGTCCAACCTCTGGCTCAAGCAGTCACCTACAGCCAGTTGCCCAGGGCTGTCTCCAGATAGCTATTGAGTAACTCCAAGGACAGAGACTTTACTATTGTAAGAGATGCACAACCTGTGTGCAGACAGGTCACACTCTGGATGCATTTTAAAACAGTTCATGCTTGGCATATCAATTCTCCATTTCTTTCACCATTTTACAAGATTATTATGGATACTGTTACACAGGGATTGTGAATGGTGTGATTTTAGTGTTCCATATGCTCAGTGGCTAAAACCAAATCTGCACCATCTGAACAACTAAGAACATATTAGGTGACACAACTACATCCCTCCATTATTACGCTGCTTGCAAAGGTACCATTTGTATCCCATGTGATTTATGTGGCTGGCCCATATTGGGATGTAGACTTGTTTATTAGTTCCACTCCATCCTCTTCTACAGGCAAAGTTCGTTAATCTTGAAAGGACTACTAATAAATGTTTCTTACTGGGAAACCAAACATTTGAGGTCACTCCTACCATCTCCAGGTCTCATTAAAATTGGCATCTTTCCTGAAGAAAATAAAATTATTAACAGTAGTAGTGGTGTTCTACACCCAGACTATTGCTCTTACAACTAGAAGCCAGCAGAACACACTGAACAGGGCCTGTAAGGCTGATGCTGTCTTAACACAATGATGAGCACCTCAAAGAACAGACTTTTCTTTCAGGCTCTCTGTGGTCCACATGTGATCAGTCCCATAGCCACATCTGATCCTGAATATCCATCTTACTTGCACGTTAGTTAGAAACATTCTCTTTGATTTCCTGGCAGCAGGCCCCATTTACCCACAAAACTCCCCTTTCTTTGTTCCAAGTTGCTTCTGTATTTCTCAACCCACAAGCCACAATCACCCCAAATTATCTCCGGGCCTTCTCGTTCATCCCTGGGGTGTAGACAAGACCACAATTCACAGTGGGAGTTGATTTTTCAAGAAGTTTTCTACTGGCATACTGCTCCTCAGCTGCATGAAGCTGGAGAGAAGCATGAGCCCATGCTCTCTGCTGACTGAACTCTGCTGACACCAGTATTGGAGGTACATGGCTGTCTACTGACTTTGCCTTAGAAGATGTCTGTATGGTGCAGTTGGGTCACAGACCAGCTCATAAAAGCTGTGACTGTACCTGGCAAGCTCTCTGTTCCCATGGCCCAGCACACAGATGGAAGTGCTCCAGATTACTCCTCTTTCTGTGGCAACCAACTCTCACTTTGATGGGACCTAGCAGCTGTCTCCACCACCCCAGAGGAACTGTGAGTTGTAGGAAATGCAAGTTAACTGATGGTAGCAAGTGAGTTAACTTCCTTGCCAGGAGCTTCTGGTGTATCTGTCAAGTGGTTGTATTTATCTGAATGAGTTACGATTGGAGGATCACATCCATTCAGTACTTCAGGTAAACATCAAATCATGGTTGTAGCAGTAGCCTCACATGCTGCCACTGTTCCTGTCCATCTTGCTGTTCTGTCAATGGCAACAAACACAAATTGATACAGACCCTCTTTCAGCCTCTTGAAGGGGCCCACATAACCGACTTGCCACTGTTAAGTAGTGTACACCCCCAGTGGTCAAAGGCATAACCTGATTGTGGATTTACAATCACAGAATTTTCTGGGTTGGAAGGGACCTTGAAAGATTTGCCAAGGCTGCAAAGGATTTCTACCATCCACATACTTCACATGTCCACAGAAATTGTGAACACAAATTTTAAGTTCCAGTCTATTACCCTTCTTTGACCCCTTAAGGCCCTTTGTGAGGGCCAGTCTCTTCTCCCAGGTAATATTATGATAGGAAACAGCCTCAAGTTGTATGAGGGGAGATTTAGATTGGACACGAGGAAAATTTTATTTACTGAAAGTGTGGTTAAGCATTGAAACAGGCTGCCCAGGGAAGTGGTGGAATCACTGTTCCATGTTTTAAAAAAAAACATGAAGACATAGTGCTTATGAAAATGGGTCAGTGGTGGACTTGAGTGTTAGATAAACAGTTGTACTCGATGCTCTTGGAGGTCTTTTCAACCTTAATGAGTCTATGACTCCTCAGGACCCTTCCTTGCTTCAGCACCATATCAGCACTGGGACAGGGAGTCTCCGGATGGAATCACTTAATACTCCTGTTTCTGTTTTACTTTTTTAGACTAGCACTTTACTGACTTAGAAACTCCTGCAAACATTTCACTTTCTGAGGCAGTAGCACAATGCAGTTTTCCCTCTGACAGATCTACCTTGAACTGAGACAGGAAACTAATACCTAAAATATTTGCTCTTCCCCCTGCCCCTGCCCCTTTTACCAGCATTATCAACCCATCCCGTTTATCCTCCTTTACCCACAACTGGGCTTTTACTTTTTCTCTCTTTTACCTCCTTCCCACTGCCGATAGTCAGGCAGATTTAGCCAGAAAAGGAGGGCCTTGATAATCTAATTACATTGTTCCTGATCCCATAACAATTAACTTCTCACTCTCCCTTCAACTGACCCTTCCCCCTGTGTACCAGGTCAGTGTGGTGGAGGCTAATTCCACTGACACAAGAGATCGGAGCTCCTAATCTTTAAGGTCCTTTAAGGGTGGATACAGCTTTCTTTTTGAGACAGGGGGAGGAGCCGATAAACTCATCTGCTTCAGTTTTTCCCAGATCTCCTCTTGCTTCATCCCTTTTTCCTGAAGAATTTTTTTCATTTTGGCAAGTAAAACTCTGGTGGGCTGACTATCTAGCTCTCCTTCATGGACCCCCTGGCTGATCAAGTACCTCCAAATTGTCCCTCTAGGAATGTATTTCCTCCGCTTTGCCCCCATCTCTTCCTCCTTCACCATCCCTTTCCCCTCGGGTCCCAGCAGGGTTCCCATGTTCTCCAAGGTAGCCATGCATTCGCGAAGAGGACGGCCAATTAAAGTAGATCCCAAGCTGATGAAAAACTCCTTGTGCATCTCAGGAGCACGGCAGGCCAGCACCACCACGTCCCCCTGCTCCACAATCACCCCAAATATGTCAAAGTCAGGGGTCACCGGTTTCTCCCTCTGCTTTAACACCCGGAGTAAGACATTTCCGCACACGTAGGCTGATGCCTCCTGGACATCTCTCCAGGGTGCTCCCTCTGTGTTATCTTTGAGAGGCTCATACTCTCCCAAATTTCTGATCACCAACCTCAAGATCTCTCCCCCCGACACCTCCTCGGCAGGCAGCGCTCTAATAATGGCCCCTACCTTGGGCCAAGGCAGCCCGATCGTGGTCACCACCTCCTTTGCGGCCTCATGCGTGAAAGAACTGCACTGTTCCAAGGTCCACATTCGATTTACCCACATTGGCCATCCTTTCTCTTGCTTCTTCCAAACTTTCGCTTTGCTGGACGCATCCTCCTCTCCCCGGCCTCTGTCTCCCTCCACTGGCTTCGCGTTCCTAGCACCCGCGGCAACCTCCTCTGGCAGCAATGACTCTTCCTGTGCCTCTAAACTCCAGCAGTCTCCGTCCCACATCTCCGGGTCCCAGTCAGCCTTACTGAGAGCCGCCACCTTCTTCTGATCCAGACCCTTCCCCAGGGACAGCAGGGTGCCCAAGCACTGCACCTTCCTCTTCAGTCGGGCGTTCTCGGCCGCCGCAGCCCTCAGCTCGTCTCTCAGCTTGCGCAGCTGCTCGTCCTGCTCTCTCACCAGCGAACTGTCGCACCGCAGCGCCACGACTTCGTTGCGAGCCACCTGCAGATTGTTTTGCAGGCTCTGGATACACTGATCCTTCTCCTCCACCGCTGCCTGCAAGACCCGGGCCAGATCGAACAGCAGCCACTGCAGGGCCGAGCACTTCTTCTCCCCCTTGGGATGGTAAATGGATACGTAATTCAGCCAGTGGCTTTCCGCAGCTTTCAGCGTGGGGTCCTGTTCAACCACTTTATAGTCCCACGGGTCCCCACCGTGTTCTAGCATGGCCTGCACCAGCAGACCCCTCTCCTCCGGGATCGAGGAGTTTTCCAGATCTTTCTCTTTTGATTTCCCTCCCCTCGTTAGCCAGGACATCTTCACCCCAGCTAGCCCGCGGCGAGCAGCAGGCCAGGATAGCCTCGGGCAACCTCACAGGTCTCGACCCTCCGGAGCTCTCTCTCTTCAAACCCGATGCCCAAGAGACAGCTGAGGCAAAGGGACCGTTCCCTGGGCTGCGGTCGCGACACCAGAACACCGGGAAAGCAGAATCGCACACGTCGCTCCCAGTCCTGCGTTCTCCTGCGACCTGGTGGCAGCTCCAGCCAGCTACTCCTCTCGACGCCTCCTGGCAAGGGAGGCCGCCCTCCCTCCAGGCCAGTTTTTATATCAACCCCCCCACAGTCCCGGTGTCGGTCCCTCGCCGGGTGCCAGCACACGGCAGCCCGGCCCCAAGGCCCGCAGGAGACAGGTCATTTGCGGCCCCGCCCCTGGACGGGTAGCGGGCCTGGCGCCCAGGGGCGGTGCCAGGTTGCTGCTGCCCCGCCCCTCAGGCAGGCGGATGGCCGCGGCCTTGCGCAGCGCCTGCAGCTTTACTTCGCTGCTGCTGCTGCCAGTGGCGACGGTGGCGGGCCCGGGTCGTCTCGGGCACCTGGGTGCTGCCATGAGGCAGCCCGCCGCTCCCTCGGCGCGGCCGGACGGCCCCGAGGGTGGCGCGCAGGCGGGCGGCGGGGGCTGGCTGGACTCGCTACGCTTTGACAACCTGGTGCTGCGCTCGCTGCCAGTGGACACCTCGGAGGACAGCGGGCCGCGGGCCGTACCCGGCGCCTGCTTTTCCCGGGTACAGCCCAGCCCACTGCAGAACCCTCGGCTGGTGGCCATGTCGCTGCCGGCGCTGGCGCTGCTAGGGCTGAAGGCGCCGGCGGCCGATCAGGAGGCGGCGGAGGCCGAAGCGGCGCTGTACTTCAGCGGGAACCGGTTGCTGGCGGGCTCCGAGCCGGCAGCCCACTGCTACTGCGGCCACCAGTTCGGCAGCTTCGCGGGGCAGCTGGGCGACGGTGCCGCCATGTACCTGGGCGAGGTGTTGAGCCCTCAGGGTGAGCGATGGGAGATCCAGCTGAAGGGCGCCGGCCTCACCCCCTTCTCCCGGTAAGGCCCCGCGGGGCAGCCTGTTCTGACCCAGCCCGGGAGGGGGAACGAGGCAGCGGGGTTGCCGGAGTAGCGTGGTGACGCTCGATTTTGGAGGAGCAGTGACCCTGGTGTCCCCGCACGAATCCACCTGCGCAGCGAGCTCAGAGCGGAGCGGGTACGGGCCCGGGCTTCTCTGCCTACTGATTGCTGTAGCGAGGTGCTTTCCCAGCTGATCCTCTGCAGTGGGTTATTCCCTGAGGCGGAGGTCATTATTTTTTTACCTTCGCTGCTGCAAGTGTAGTGCTTAGATGCCAAATCAGAAAGTGGTAACATTTTCCTCCAGAAGATACGACTGATTGCATCTCCTTCAAGTGGGGCGTTACTTCTGTCCCTGGTTATGCTCCTCTTGAGGTTTTTTTCCCCTAAAAAGGAGGATGCAGACTGTGATGAAAGTCGAGGCACAGCTTTGTAGTTGCCACTGGACTGCCATATCATCCCGTGGCAAAAAAGGTATTTAAAATGTGGGCGTTCTGTTTGTGTTCCTGGTCCTTTTACCTGCTGCCATCAATGCCTTTCCTCCACCCTTCCTGACTGTAAGAGGAAAGGGTGGAAGAGCTCCCAGATTGGCATACTGACCAAATCCCTGCAAGAGATGGATGTCTTTGTTGGTCAGTTTAGCCTGCGCTGCTTTAAATCGTTCAGGTCACATTTTTCCAACATACTTACTGTATTTTCTGTTCCAGCTGTGCACAAGCTCAGTAGCACCTTAGTTTCATATATGTGGTGCAGTGAAGGCCTTCTTTAAGGAAATCACAGTGAAAATCTTAGAAACAGTGGTACCATTGTAGGTCAGACCTGGGCAGCTGTCCTGCTTGCCAGTAGCTTCTGAAGTTTTGGAAGTGTGGGCTTAGGACCACCTGTGTCTGCTCCTTTTACTTAATATATATTAAATAAGCTAGTTAGCAATTTTCTGGTCATTGGTGTTGGGGTTTTGAACACATGTCATGCATCATATTTAACATCTCATTTCTAGATTATTTATCCAGAAAGATAAAAAATAAAACCGTTTTCCAGGAAGTACAACACTAGCTATTTTATTAAGTGGAAATGAGTGACTTATTGTAAAAAAGCTATACTTGTCAAAGAAGGTTTCAGCTTTTTGAAAGAGACTCTTGCATCAATAGTAACAGTAGAGTTAATAATTAGAAGGGATAGGTGTAACTAAGAGGTTTATTTTCTTCCATTAATATGGTGGTTGAAAGTGTGTTGCGCCCATCTAATTAATTGAGCTTTAACAGAAGTTTCAAGGTCCAGCTTTTTTCTCAGATATACCACTACTTTGTTGTGTGACCATGAACAGAGCATGTCACTTCTAGGCTTTTTTTTTCCTCTCCTGCTAAGGGAACAATGAGAGCTCCCCACCTGTATAGCCTGAAAATTGTCTGTGTCTTCCTGTTATAGACAAGCCGATGGTCGGAAGGTCCTGCGCTCAAGCATACGGGAGTTCCTGTGCAGCGAGGCTATGTTTCACCTAGGAATACCAACAACAAGGGCTGGGACATGTGTCACATCCGACTCAAAAGTTGTCCGTGACGTATTTTATGATGGAAATCCAAAAAACGAAAGGTGTACAGTTGTTCTGAGAATAGCATCTACATTTCTAAGGTAGAAGCCTCCTTTAATGGAGTTTCTTATGGTTTTTTTTAGAGCCAAGCACAGCAGTCTTTTAAAATACCATTTTAAGTGTATTTCCATAACAGTGCTGTTTGTGTGTTTCTTGTTCTGGAGGTTTGGAACTCTTGCTGGCCTGTAGGAAGCTGCTCTTCTTGTCCAGGAGATGGGATGAGCTGGTGTCTTTATACACAGTGAGATTGACACCAAAGATGCTAGCCTGGTAGAAAGAAGAATTAAATTCTGCAGAAGAGATTTGTCATATTTATGCCTGCGTAGAATTATAGCTCTACCCTTAATTCCGAAACTATTATAGTGTAGTACTTTGGGTGTACTTTCCCTGCCAGGGACAGTGTATAAGGTTCCTGCTCCAATTCGAAACAGTAAGAGTTTCAGGAAGTTGCATTATTTCTTGTGAGGTGACAGAATAATAGAGGAAGTTGAGGCATAATGTGCATGCATTTATACATTTGTGTATATATATATATACACATGCACACACATATATATATATGTGTGTGTGTGTATAAAAATGCTTGAGGTACAGTCTCTTATTCCTCTGTGACAGTATCAGAGAATGGTAGGGGTTGAAAGAGACCTCTGAATATCATCAAGTCCACCCCTCCTGCAAAGACAGGGCCATCTAAAGAAGGTATATTTACAGAATCACATAACTTTAGAGGTTGGAAGGGACCTCCAGAGATCATCAAGTCCACCCTCCCTGCCAAGGCAGTATCGCCTAAGGGAGTTTACATCCAGGCAAGTTTTGAACGTCTCCAGAGGAGACTCCACAAACTCTCTGGGGAGCCTGGTCCAGTGGTCTGTCACCCTCACTGTAAAGAAGCTTCTCCTCATGTTAAGATGAAACCTATATTCCAATTTGTAGTCATTGCTCCTTATCTTATTGCTGCTGACCACTGAAAAGAGATTGGCCTCATCCGCTTGACACCCACCCCTCATAAACTTGTATACGTTGATAAAGTCTTCTCTCAGTCTTCTCTTCAGACTAAACAGCCCAAAGTTTCAGAGTCTCTCTTCATAGGGGAGATGCTCAGCTCCCCCAGTCATCCTCGTGGCCCTCCACTGGACTCTTTCCAGGAGGTCCCTGTCTCTCTTGAACTGGGGAGCCCAAAACAGGACACAGTATTCCAGATGTGGTCTCACCAGGGCAGAGTAGAGGGGAAGAACCACCTCCCTGGACCTGCTGGCCACACTTTTTCTGATGCACCCACAGATGGCATTGGCTCTCTTGGCCACAAGGGCACATTGCTGGACCATTTAGTCAGGATAACAATTATTCTGTAGAAGTGGTTGTAAGAAACTTCAACAAGATGATCTTCAGTACTGGATAATGTCCTGATCTATCAGTTTAGTTACGGATGGATGTGTGTGCTTCCTTAAGTCACTGACCGTTGCTAGGTTCTGTGTAGGAATCTTGTGGGTCTTTTCTGTCAGTGATTTGAAGAACTGCTGTTAAACTCAAGAGCTAATGTGTAACAGAAGTAAATGTTTTTAATACAGGTAATATCAAGTGAATGGTATCGGATGATACTAAGCCATGCTTTTATTATTTTAAAACAGATTTGGTTCTTTTGAAATTTTTAAACCTCCTGATGAGTACACAGGACGCAAGGGTCCCAGTGTTAACCGCAATGATATTCGAATGCAGATGCTTGATTATGTGATCAGCACTTTCTATCCAGAAATCCAGGAGGCTCATTCAGACAACAATATTCAGAGGAATGCTGCTTTCTTCAGAGAGGTAAGAAAGAGCATATTCTCTTCATAAATCCATAGCTGTCCTCTTTAGAAACTTCATCTGCAAGAACAGATGACTGGAGTCAGTTAATGCCTTTTACCATCTGACCACCTCAATTATTATTTTTTTTGAAGACACTCTTAATAGACCTGCTTATTGATGAAAGCAGTATTGTTGTTCTTAACACTGAGTTTCTGTTGCTGGATACATTGTTTAGGTGAGCAAGGAAAGAATTTGGGGTATGGGAATAAGGTGCTTCTGTTCATGTTTTGGCAGTTAGTGTACAGTAATGCTGCCCTTGCAGAAGGGATCCAGTTTGAATTTCATGGAGATCTATAATAAAGGCTCCCATTCAGATTACTTGAAGTTCAATTAATGTTATGACTCTTAATAAGAATGTAACAACTAGCCAGTAAACAGAATAATTAAAAACCACCACAGTTTAATACATTGACTAGTCTGTTTAAAAGCAGTCATGGTGCTTTGAAATCTGAAATGATTTGGTAGGAACTGGCTGCAACGTGATGATCTTGTAGAGTAGGGTTATAAGTTGGACTTGGTGATCCTGAGGGTCTTTTCCAATCTGGATGTTTCTGTGATTCTGTTTGTTTACAACAGACCAATAAGAAGTCAAAAGGAGGGGTTAAAATGTAATGTTCTCTTAATTTTGTGGGGTTTGGGTTGGGGTTTTTTTGGGGTTAGGTTTTTTTGGGGCTTTGAGGCTGGATTTGTGGGGGGGGGGTTTGATGGTGGTGATTTGGGTGTTTTGCTTTAACACAACCTGTGTTAACTTGCATTGGATCTTCAAAAGCAAGCTGTGGCTCAGTTCACCATAGATGCCAAAGAGTTTATCATCACTGGATAGGCTTTTGTGTATTTAAACAATTGGATTCCAGGAGGAGAGCTATGCTTGTCACCCAGTGTGCACATGTCTAGCTTTTTAGCTAGTGGAATACTTACTTTCTGAGGAGAGAAGAGTCATGAGACTTAATCTTTGTGGATAAGTGTGTGTGCCCAGTCCTGCCTCTTCTGCTTTTCCTGACTCAATTCCTACTGGTTTCCTCACTCCTGTCCTGGTATCCTTTCTTTCTTAACCCCTGCCTCCATTTATATTTTAGCTTCTTTGTTGTGCTTCTCCTGCCTATGCCTGTCTATGCTAGCATTAATTTTTTATGTTTTCTCTTCTCCTTAATGGAGACTGTCATACATTTCTCCACCTGAAAAGCACTGTAGTCACTTGCTTAAGTTGCCAAACACATTTGTCTGTGTTAATGGCAGAGTAAGTACTGTCAGCTTAACTCAAATATGTTTTACCTTTTTGTTTTGCACTGTGGAATAAATAGAGGAAGAAAAATGCAAGTGGGCACTGTCTAGAAAGTAAATACCATTATCTGCACTACGTAAATAATTTGCAGGTCTTAATTAAACTTAAATGGGCATGTACTTAATATAGTACTGTTATTTATATATATACCAGACTTGTTTTCCAGTATGGCTAGCAGTAGAAAAATGTGATCAAAAAAGAAAAAAAAGTCAAGGTGAGTGCAAAGCCATCCCTTTCTAATCCATATATCCATCTTCAAGTGGTGCCCAAGCCTCATCTGCTTACAGATGCTCACATTACTGGAGTTTCTTCTTTACCAGAACACAGCCAGTTTGTGATGTATCCACACAAAGACATCCAACGTTCATGAACTGCCTTACCCTCTGGATGCTTCCATCCCAACCTGGCAGACAGGAATTTTTTTTTTTTATTTTTTTTTTTAAGTTTTACCATCTTCTTGGCACAAAGCCATTGCACAGGGCGTGGCTTCCTTTCTGGTTTACAGTGTGCCAGTAATCAGGTTTGGACATATGTAGCTCTCTGCCAACTGGCCCATGAAGCAGCAAAGATGGATAAAGTACTTAACAGAAGAATGTTACAACAAGCAGAAACATGGGGTCTCAAAGTGAACGCAGGAGCTTCTGTTCCAGGCATCATTTTGTGTTTTCTTTCTTTTTATACTTTCTGCCACATTATCCCAGGACAAGATTTTTCTAATTTTTCATCTTAACCTGATGGCATGTTTTTAAGAAAAGGAAAATGGAAACATTCTGAGCTTGAAAACAGAGACATAAATCTAATGTTTCCTCTGTTAAAGAGATAATTTATTAAACCTTAATAAAACATGCTTACACTGAAGCTTGGATATTTCAATTAAAAAAAAAATTGCTTTAAATTCCCATATGTTGGTAGCAGTTTGGGAAGGTGAGTGTTTTTAGTGGTTTTAGCTAATGGGTACAGATTTATTTTTTTTTTACAGCAATTCAGTAAAGTACTTGGAATTAACAGTTTTTTTTTTAAAGGCATGTTAGCTTCCTGAATTTTGGTTTCATAGGTCATATCTAGTTGTAATTGACAGATGGTCTGATTTATTTAGCTAACGAAAGCTATTTTAAAATATTACTGTACTTATTTGAACAGTGAGGCACATTCAGTGATTGCAGTTAAGAGTTGTGTAACAATAACTTTCAGTTAAGCACAGAAAAACTGGTGAAGCTTGCGTTCAGCGAGGAGCTGCATTTAAATGAATTGTCATTTTTGGAATATTTTTTGCTTAACCTCACAGCTTTTTTCTACTTTTAACAAATTGAGGGAAGCTCTTATCAGTGCTGAAACTTGTTAGTAAGGAAACCTAACCTTCATGTAAATCACTGTAGGAGACTAACTTTACGTTGATCTTTGTTGCATAATTAATTTTATTTCTTAGACTTTAACTACAGACAGAGGAATATATACACAAAGTCTTTAAAATTAGTAGTAAGTCATATGTTGGTATGACTTAGGATAGTATGCAGGTCTGGTGTCAAACAGTTTACCTTATTTCAGCATTCTGTCTCCAGATGTTTAAAGCTGTCCAGTTGACTTGCAGGTCCAGCATGTAAGGAAAGAAGAGGAGGCAAACAGAAATGGGAGACTGAGCAACAGGGCAGCTAGTAACAGGAGGAGAGAGGAAAGTTGTCCATTAGGTCTGTGGGTATGGCATACTGCCAGAACCTGATTCTGCCTAAGCTGCAGAAATACCAGTTCAGAGTAGGAAATGTGTTTGTGAGTACATGCACATATTGGCAATGCATTTTGTTGAAAAATGGGAAAAACCTTCTCTTTCAGATAACAAAGCGCACAGCGAGGTTGGTCGCTGAGTGGCAGTGTGTTGGCTTTTGCCATGGCGTGCTGAATACAGATAACATGAGCATAGTTGGGCTGACCATCGACTATGGCCCTTTTGGGTTTATGGAAAGGTCAGTGTCACATAGGTTTGAAATGTGCATATGTGTTTGCTTTGTAGAACAGTCCAGATGTTTATGGTTGCTTTAATATTTTAATTGTAAAGTAAGATTTATGAATTTTCTTTATGGCAAAGTAGATGAAGTTGTCCTGTAATTCTTCTTTTCAACATCTCTACATAGCTATATTCACAACATCTCTGTTACACTCTTCTTGTAGCCTGTGGTGTTTCTCAGTGTTGGATGGAGCGGGAAAATATCTAATGAGATAGCTTCGGGAAAGACATCGAGGAGGAGTGTTCTTTTGATATTTTTATTTGGTTTTGGTTTCCTAGAGGAGACTAAGATAATAAAAATAATACTTCTGACAATATTGGTGTCTAGATAAGTAGAAGAATGCTGACTTTTTCTTTATTTGTAGATACGACCCTGAGCACATCTGCAATGGGTCTGATAATACAGGGCGCTATGCTTACAACAAGCAGCCAGAGATTTGCAAGTGGAACCTGGGAAAACTTGCTGAAGCTCTAGTTCCAGAGCTGCCCTTGGAAATAAGTGAACTCATTCTGGAAGAGGAGTATGATGCAGAATTTGAGAAACACTATTTGCAGAAGATGAGGAAAAAACTAGGCCTAATCCAGCTGGAATTAGAAGAAGATAGTAAGCTGGTGTCTGAACTCCTCAAAACCATGCATCTCACAGGTTGGTGAAGAGCACAGAAGGTTATTATTTTATAGCACATCAGTATATATAATCACCACAAAACTTAGTTTATACCTTGACCTTACAAGCTGCCTTGTGCAACTACATTGTCAACTGAGAGAAGAACAAAAGACAGAAAAAAAATTACCTGCTTGTGAATTGTGGAACAGTTGTTGCTTTTAGAAGACATCTTCACTGAAGGTGCAGTTTATTTGCCCCTTCAGAGTGGTGACCTGTACTGCTGTAAGAGGACTTAGGAGGGAGGTACAGGACTTGTTTTCCTGCTGATTTATTATTTGCATTACTCATACAATTCAGTTTTTCAGGTGGAGATTTCACAAATATTTTCTACTTGCTGAGTTCATTCTCAGTAGACCCTGATCCTTCAGTGTTGGAAGATTTCTTAGAAAAGCTTACAAATCAGTGTGCTTCTATGGAAGAACTAAAAGTTGCTTTTAAACCACAGATGGATCCAAGGTAATACTCTACTTGTGTGTTTTTGGCTTGTGCTTTTAGTTTCATTATAACCAACTCTGTATGCTGTGTAATATTTGACTAATTTTAAATTTGGAGATGTCATTGCTAGGTAGATGCTTCATGATCTGTGGCACTGCAAATTCTTGAACTTTGTGACTGGCAAATGCTCAGCAGTGACTTGCAGCAGTTGGCTGTTGAGCTAAAGTTTTTGTCTGGTCCTTGAGTTGCTTTCTTTCCTCTCTGTCTGTGCAGACATAGGCAACATGCTGGATAATAAAGTGATAAAGAAATATTTTATAGAAGAAATGAATTTGTCTTCTGTCAGTATGTTATCAAATAGTCACCTTTCACCTGTTTTCTGGGCTAAGTATAACCTAAATGCACACTTCAGGATCTGAAAAACTTTGTGGTGCTGTCCATGTCCCGTTTGATGTGCTGTATTCTGCAGTTCCAACTACTCTTAGCATGGAAAAGTAGTAAGTTCTGTTGAACTGCTGCTTATAACAGTGACTGCAGCAGTTTTTCACTTCTTGGAGCAGTGGGAGGAATGAGTATGACCCATTAATTTGTCTTCTCGTCTAGCATCTTCCCAGTGCAGGTATTTTGGGTGTGTTTTTTCCATTCTCACTTTTTAGTAAGTGTTCCATGAAGGTAACCAGCCTACCAAATCTTCATTTTTTTCCTGCAAGTTAACACCACAGTTAACTTGTGGAAAGCAGGATGTTGAGAAAACAGACTGGTCTGAAACTTGTTCATTCAAGTTCAGCATTAAACCAAGATGGTTGGCTGTAGCTATTTATTATTCTGGAGACATTACTGGTTATTGAAGTTTTTGTGGTGATAAACTAAAATGAAAGGTACATAAGGTGGTGGATACTGCTGTTTTAATAATGTTTCAGGTACTTTCAAATTGTAAGCAGGTCTGTGATCTGAAGGTAGCTTGTGATAGATGAGAGTATTTTTTTAAACACTGCGTTCAGGCTTAAGAGGAATGAGGAAAGTGGATCTAAATCATCATGAGAAGGATATAAATCTTTGGAGAGGAATAGTACAGTGTTAAAGTGAGTGCAAAACTAGCTTTCTTATCACAGCACTTGGATATTCTAGAGCTAGGCATGTCAGATATGTAAATCAGATTAGGATAGTACTTGCATATAAGTCAGAAATCAAAGCACTTATGTTATCTGTGCTTAATAAAAGTAGGAAAATATAATCTGATACAATAGTTGTCTGTCCTGAGGCCAGAGAATAATGTTTCTTTTCTCCTTTGTTTATGAATTGGAGAAAGAAATAAAATTATGTACTGGTTTTGGATATACTGCAACTCTAGGGCTTTTTATTTCACTTTATGCTAAAGGTAAATTACTAATCCAGGAAAAATAAAAGTTAGCTAACATGGCATAACCAAAAAAAAAAAAGTGATGCTATGGTACAGCACCAGCTAACACAGTCTAATGTAAAAAGATATTCTAGTCAAACCTGAAGTAAAATAGCCTGAATATTGGTAAGAATTTATTACTACAACACAGGTATTATTCTGTGATTTAGATTGGCTAACTATAAGTAATTTAAATAAGCTGTTGTCTCATGTGATTTGGATGAGGTATCTTTGTCCATATAATCTGTGTTTTTATTAGTACTGGTAAAATTAGTAGGTGTTAGATCCTTATTCTGCATGCTGATACAGTATCAATGTTATGAAAATTAATGAAAAAAACAACCATGTGTGGATTCTGTATTATGATACCTAATTAAGATCAAATTCCTTACTCTAAGTTAATTTCAAAGTTCCCAGGGTATTGTGATGAGAGTTGCACATCTAAATGCAACTGGTAGTCCTGAAAACCTGATACTTGTGCTTTGTGCACTGCAGTATGTGAATTAAGCCTCTCAAAGAAGGGGGAAGGAACAGCAAAATTAACATGATTTATAATTTTTTAAAAGTTGTTACTTATGAAGTACCTCTCTAGTAAAATCCTAGGTTGTGAATGTTCTCACATCTACTTTATAGTTTCAAAAAGATGATGCTTGAAAGGCAGCTCAACATTAATAGCAAATGTGTTTTGTTTCTAGGCAACTGTCAATGATGCTAATGCTGGCTCAGTCTAATCCTCAGCTGTTTGCATTAATTGGAACAAAAGCCAATATAAATAAAGAATTAGAACGGATTGAGCAGTTCTCTAAACTGCAGCAGTTAACAGCAGCTGATTTACTCAGCAGAAATAAAAGGCACTGGAAAGAATGGCTGGAGAAATACAGGTAAAGTTTCTCAGCATCTCTAGCAGTGTATTTCATTTGAGAGCAGTGTGTCTGCCTCACAAAGTGTGTGGGTTGAAAGGGGTGTGGGGGCCAAGGTCAGTATCTGTGTTGCTGTGAAAGTTCAAGGACATCTTTGTGTTTTATGTACTAGATTTTGGGAAGGGGTAGGGGGTATAGAAATTACCTAGCATCAAATCTAGTATTAAAAGTGCCTCAAGAATATTGATGTTGATTATAGCAGAAACTTTTTTTGGTTGTGAGCAAATGCAACTGCCTGACTTCTAAGCATTTTAGCTTTTCCTTTCAGAAAATAATTTTGAAGGATGTGTGATAACATAGAAAGTGCATTAGAAGTATTCTTAATCAAAGAATAACTGCGAAAGGAAACATGGCTAGATTATTATAATAGGCATAACTTAAAAGCTTGAAAATGTAGGTGTGAGAAGGAGGTTTTATCAAGGAAGCCATTTACTAGGGCATTAGTTGTTTCTGCTGCATGGATTAGGTCAGGACTCTTGGCCCTTTACCTATCTGCCTGTGATTTTTTTTTTTTTTTTGTGTAGTGGGTCTGAGAGTATTCCTAGTAAAAGGTATCATCCAACTACCTCAGCTGTATTGCATCCCTTTTATCAGAACATCAGAAGCTTTAAATAACACACAAATACGGAACAACTTAAAAGACAGGATCTGAAGGTGGTGGTGTTTGCAGAGCAATGCAGAACAGACAGTGCACCAGTGTCTCAATCTGACTTTTCAGTGAATTTGCAAGATACGCAACTTCCTTGAGCCTTGTCAGGACCTGTTGATGGTCTGTAATACTGCTTTTAAATGAAAGGGCATTTTGTGTGTTTGTTTTGTTCTTGTACTGCATTTTACAATCAGGAGGATTGTAGGTGATGTAATACTTGTTAAGAGCTGCAGAATAAGGGTACAAAGGCAAGGTAATGTGTCAACTGTTATGTGTGATTCTTGATTCAAACTAGTTGTTTTCAACTGCTTAATTTTAGAATCCGTTTGCAAAAAGAAATAGAAAGTGTTAGTGATGCTGATGCCTGGAACAATGACCGTGTGAAGGTGATGAATTCAAACAATCCAAAATATATCCTGAGAAATTACATTGCCCAGAATGCCATAGAAGCAGCTGAAAATGGAGATTTCTCAGAGGTATGCTGTTACTACTTAACATGTCTCTAAGTTTGCATGGGTGTCTGGTGGTGGTGCTGTTGATGACTGACATTGTGTAGAGGAGATTCATTCTGGCCTATTGGGCAGTAAGGGGATTGGGAATTTAATTTTTAGAAGATCTGTATTATTTTTGAGGTAGATGTAATTTTAATGACTGCAGAACAAAGAAAGGAATTGAAAATCTGAATCTGAACTTCACTAACTTTTGTAGGCGGATCCTAGGACAAGATACTTACCCAGGCTTTTTCTGTCTTCAGAATAGTGTTTGCCTCTAGAGGCAGTTGGGCATTAATTTATACTTCTTCCGTGCTGTGCTCAGTATTATCTTTTAAAACTTAGTGTCTTTCATCTGTAAAGTTTAGCATATGGATTATTCAGCATGTGTGTTACATGCAGAATATGGGAAAACTAAATTATTGTGAGAAATTACGTAAGAACTGGTATATGATACTTGCATTTTGAGTTGCTTGAGTCCAGTACAGATACAAGCTCAGCCAGTTATGATTTTACAGGTTTTATTTGATATTCACATTGTTAGTCTACTTATTAATATTTGGTTTCTTTGAAGTTTCTGTACTAATATCCTCCATTGTTACTTGGTGTCAGGTTCTTCTCTACATCGTTTTGCCTTTACTTTCTAAATTCACATAACCATGCTGTTCTCTTTCTAGGTAAGAAATGTTCTGAAACTCTTGGAGAATCCATTCCAAGAAGCAGAGGATTTCGAGGAGGTAAAGGAAGGTGCAGAAGAGGAGGGAGCAAGTGCTGCAGCAGCTGCTTGTGCTCAGGAGACCAAAGGAAGACTACCATACTGCAGTAAACCTCCACTCTGGGCTTCAGAGCTCTGTGTTACATGATCTTCGTAACTGCCTTGTTTTGTTTTTCTCTGTAAACTGAAGACTCTGATTCTCCTTCAGCAGTGAAGAATTCAGCAAGGCAAACTAAGTGCTATTAAGTTATTGAAACAACCCCACATTTGGATGCATCTACAACAGTCTTTTAAGCACTGCTTAATTTGAAGCAGTCATTGGAACAAACCAGTGACAACTGACAGTCTGTATACATGATTAATTTAAATGTTCTGAGACAGAAAGTGTTTCCTTTAATCTTTCCATACTGCAAGTAGAAAGCAATATTTATGTTGAGGCAGGTTGAGCTTCAAACATCCAAATGGAGTTGTTGTGTGAAGACAAAAGCAGCAAGTCAGGTTTCTGATCTGTTTTTGTCTGATGTCTTAACTAATAGTACTTCTAACATTTATTTACTGCTTTCTCTATGCAGGGCCTTTATGTCCTCTTTAACAGAGGAATAGATTCAGTGTTGCTTGTTTGAAGCTATGTTTCATTTAATTAAGTAGTTCATTTCTTGTGAACCTTCAGATTGATATGTAATCATTAACTATTTTCAGAGAATTTGTGCAGGCCAGGGTTTAGGGGGGGAGAAACTGATTTTTTTTTTCTAATATATTAAGAATTAAGGGAGACTATACATTTGCACTTGAAAATCTTGGGGGTGAATTTTATTCAGGTTCAATATGTTTGCATACCACATATGTATTTACTAAAAGCACGTCTGCAGTTTATACGTCAATTGATGGGCAAGGCCAGTTAGCCAAATTAGTGTGACCCTTAAACCCCTACCTTGAGTTCATTGTCTGTTTATTTTTGTGCTATTCACAGAGCCTCCTTGTATGAGAAGTATGCAGGTGTGGAGTACCCGCCTGTTCACACTGATCAGTGGGACTCTACAACTTTGGTCTTGCACCATTTAGTTTGCTTTCATGGTCTTTCAGAACCTTTGTGTTACAACTTGCTGTTCAAGAATGCCCTGATTAAGCCTATGTGAAAGACGGTAGAGGATGTGAGCTGACTTACTTGCAAGTTCTGCATTGATGGATTTCAGTTGAGGTTTCAGGGGAAGGTTGGTTGCCATTATTGTCACATCAGAAGAAAAAAAAAAAACGTTCTATAGTTAGCTGTTACTTAGCTTTCTGAACTTCTTTCTAAAGGACTCTATTGCGGGTTCAGATATCTGAAATCTAGGGGAAAGTTTGGTTTAATGCACAAGTTTCTCTCTTCCAAAGAGACCACCATCTTACACTGTGAATTAAGAGTACTCTAGTAATTTCTTCCTCCACCCCTGCACAAGCTCAGTTTTAACTCAGGTTGAATTGTGCTATTTTAAGTCTTCCTCAAAATATGAGCTATTGAAAAACATGGAGAACAGTTGGGTTTTGGTTTACTGCTTATTTATCTGCACTAATAATCAGTTCATCTCCTTACTGCCACAGTAAATAAGTGGTGCTTTGAATGTAAACATTTGTTCTGTCTTGTCTTTGACCTAGAGAAACTGATACCAAGTAATGAATTTGTGACACAGTAGAATCTCTGTCAAACACAGAACTTTCTGTGATATTTTGAAGTCCTTATAGAAAAAGGCAAACTTGAAGATGTATTTTCCTAATCCATAGAAGAATGGTGTAGCTGAAAGAGGAATTATGTTGAGAAGCAGGCTAGCTGGTGAAGCTGGTCATCTGCTAGAAATAAGCCATTTTTGTAGGAGCTGAGACTTTCATTGGGGATTACCCTTCCTCTGAATTTAGGGGTATTATAGCAAAGGCATTTAGTGGAAACGTAAAGTTAGTAGTGGGTAAAAAGGACTGCAGCAGGGAAAGGATGTGTGCCAGTGATTTGGAAGAGTTTTCAAACATACCCCTAACAAATCTACAGAACAAGTGGTCTCTTATGGAATGCCTGGTCCAAAAGGGACCAGGGGAGTAATGGGACAGCCTGCACAGTAATGGGAAGGGAAGCTGCTCCAAGCTCATCAGTATAACTCTTACACTGATTTTGTTTCTCAGTTTACACCTTTACTTTTGGGAAAGGTAGAGGAGAACCTTTTCATTTGGGTGGCAGAGGAGAACAGTGTTTTGGAGCGCTGAGCAAACTTTTGGCTTAACAGGGTGGTCTAAAGAATAAGGATTTTACACCATACCTAAGGGATCAAGTCGTTTTTACAGTATTCTGATATTGGGGGTTTTGGACAGATCTGTATTAATGGTATGGAGAAGGTGAATTAACTATTAGGATATAGGGGAACTTACCTACTAAATTACTTTGCATATAAAAATACATACTATTTTGCACCTATAATTCCAAAATCATGAAGAGGGAGACATTTCAATATTTTGCTAATAATTTTATCCTTACAATGAGAAATTTAATCATAGAATTGTTTTGGTTGGAAAATATCGCTAAGATCATTGAGTTCCAGCCATCGACCTAAAACCACCATGAACATTAAGTCATGTCCCAAAGTGCCATGTTAACATTTCTTGAACACTTCCAGGAACAGTGACTTCACCACCTCCCTGGGTAACCTGTTCCAATGCCTGACTACTTTTTCCATTATTTTTTTCTAATATCCAGTCTAAACCTCCCCTGGCACAATTTCAAGCCGTTTCCTCTTGTCCTATCACTTGATACTGGAGAGAAGAGACAAGAATTGTAATGTATCAGAAATTTAAATGTGGTGGTGTTTCCTTATAAATACATTATTTGCTTATTTGTAGATGAAGTGCAAGAGGCCAAGAAAGCTTGGTATTGTGAATGCAGAGCTTTGGTGTGACTGCTTCAGTGTGCCACTCAGTGAAGTCATCTCTATAACAGATGCAGTGTGCTCACCAAAGAAATAGGAAGAGGATGTTCACACAGTCGAACTGAGCTGACACTCAACAGCTTGGGTTCTCAGTGCATGCAACAGTATTGATGCTTTGTGTTTGATCAGAACCCAAGTGGAATGCTTGTGCCTTTCCAGCACTCCCATTTCAGAAGGCAGGTAGTGGTTTTAGCTCTGATGTGTTGTTTTTGGTTTTTTTTTCTCTTGTTCCTCAATCAGGAAAAGAGAAAAATTGGACAATTAGACCCTATTTTTCCAGGTAGGAACTTTACCTCTTAGTTTAGTTCTTCAGAGAGAAGGTAAAACACATTATAACACCTGGGAGTCTAAATACTTGAATCATAAATTCCTTCTTGATTTTTAGAGCTTGTAGGTAAGCCTGAAAATAATATTTCTTATTGGTCACATCCTCTGCTTGTTTAAAAGCCACGGACTTGTGCTCAGAATTAATTGGTGACTTTTCACATCAACATTCTGTGGAAACACTTTGATAAGACTTAGTCTATGGCTGTACAGCCTGAACTACCCTTGCATAAAGGCACATAGTACCGAGATTGTAAACATAAATGAGAAGCTCCTGGAGATGTGTCGCATGATGGTGGGGCTTCTCTCATGGCTTCTGGAGAGTTCATCTTAATTCTGCTTCATGAACCTGTAAATGTCCAATCACCAAATATTTTACTGTCAGCTCTCACTTTGAAATATTTTGTGGATGGTGGGGGTTTTGTGTTGTTTTACTGACTTCTTTCTCCCCCAAACAAATGGTATCGTTTTGACTCTTTTATTAAAAGAAAAATAAAAATGCTGTTTTAATATTCTTGTTCATGACTGTTTCCTAAAGGAGTTTTGCTGTTAACCATTCTGTTTATAGACTTTGTTTCTTTTTAAGTATTTGCTCTGTGTTAATATTAGATGTTCAGTGGGATCACAGAAACCTTACTTGCATTTTGCAGTGGTTTTGGAGAAGTGAATCACCACAGGTACCTGTGTCCTGCCTTGCCAGCACTTTTCGTTTTATGCTTGGAGCAAGGTGAGGACCTTACCTTTCCCAAAGAGAAACTTCTCTTGGTTACTTGGCCAATCTTTTTCATTCCAGTGATGGAACAAAGAGTAAAAGATACCACCTGATGTCAATTAATTGGTGAGGATCATTCTCCATTTATTCCACAGCTCTAGTTACTGGCAGAGCCAAGGAGTAGTTCCATACTTGGCTTTAAACTAAAATCTCATTAATGCTGGCTACATCAGCTGTTTTAACAAATTATTAGGTCTGTTTCTGGCTTCCTTGAGCAAAGCTTGTGCCATTTTCTTGGTACTGTTGATGGGAAGGGGGCACAGAAAGGAAAAATGGGGGTTTGAAGAGGAGTAGTTGAACAGGTAACAAGAAAAATGATGGTGTGTACTTTGGACCTTTGTGGTGGTATGGTCTAAAACTGGTTGTAGGCAGAGTGGCACAGACTACAGACTACCTCTTCAACATGCATAGAAGAGGTAAGAGAAGTGGGTTGCTTCAGTCTTGAGAGAAGGCAAAGGAGAAATGCCTTGCTGTAGAGAACGTACAGGTAGTCAGTTCTCAAGAGAGCACAGTAACAGGATGAGTTGCTCAGAACACAGTTGTAATGTGGGAAATTGAGTAGACAGAAGGATAATATATTTTCCCCACCATAAGGGCAGTCAAACTTTGGAGCAAGTTGCTCAGAGGTGGTAGCATGCTGATCCTTGGTGATCCTTAAAAATGTCACTAGAAAGGCTGCTCCTGGCCTGGTCCAACTGAACTTGTATTAATCAAGGATTGGACTAGATGACTTCCAGAGGTCCTGGCCAACCTGTTACTCTGAATGTTCTGGGGCTGACTGGCCTTGTGCAGTCAATGCAGGGGTTTTTGCCTTTTGAAGACACTAGCAGCAGCAACCTGTTGTTCAGAAGCTGTGCATGGCTATGAAAAGGACCCTGGGCTGATGTGGCAGTGGTGGGGATCAGTCATGTGCAGCTTCTAACTTCTCAGCCGTGGTGATCCAAGCAGCTGCACAAAAATACTGGTGGCTGCTTGGGTGCTTCTTCTGGCCCTCTGCCCTTCCTATCTGCACTCATAAGTTTTATCATGCAGAAAAACAGAGCTACTGCAACCATTTCTATCTGAAGTGCTTATGTAGCACCATGAAGTTGAAAATGCACATTAAGTTTTTCTAGTTTGAGGCCATTCCTGATATCTCCTAACTGCCCTTAGAAAGCATGCAGTATTTTCCAAATCAAAATCAATTTTACTTTGTGCAGTGTCTGGACAGGATGCAGTTAACCTTCCTCTGTTTTGGATATGCAGTTGAAGCAGGGCTGATATCACAGTAATGTTTGTGGCTGTTGCTGAATAGTGTCAAGGCTGTCTTGTCCTCCTACTCTGCTCTGGGGCAGAGAAGTTAGGGTGGGACACAGCTAACCTGAACTGGCCAAAGGGGTATTACATGACATGTAGCATCATGTTCAGCAATAAAAGGGGAATGATGGGTGGAGAGTATTACTTCCATACTTTCATTTTTTCCTAAAGACTTTTGTCTAATAAAGCAGGTCTTCATTGCAAGAATGCACCTGAAGTGTACACCTAGGTGTAAAAAAAAAAAAAAAAGTTTAGTAATCAGCATTACAGAGCCAAATGTGAGTACTGGGTGTGTGATGTAAATCAATTCAAACAGCAGCATTTAAGCTGAAGGGAAAAAAAAAAAGAAGAGGACAGATGAGTTTGGAATAGATCTCTGGAGACAGTCTAACCTAATCCTACCCCAAAAAAATCACCATCTTTTTAAATGTATGAAATTTAGAAGTATAAAGAGGGCAAGAGGGGATTAAAAAACAAAACAAACAAAAAAACTTCTGAAGACTAAATTTAAGACAAATTATTTGTTCCGTGTCAGTTTAGTGTGTTTGTCACCAAGATGTGTGAGGAGAGTATGCCACAAATGTAGCAAAGACATCATAGGAGGGAATCTTGCATTAGTATACAGTGGGGGAATTGCTATACAGGGGGAGGATGATGAGCAGTACTCATCTTACGTTTGATAAGTCCCTGGTTTTCAGCTATTGCTAATTCATCTTTTCTTCATCAGAGTATTCTTTCAGACCTCAAGGGGGAGCAGACTGCTCCTCTTGCATAATGGCACTTGAAGTTTAACTAATTGAGGTGCTTTAGATTGCTTTTTCTCTTCTTCCTCTTTCTACCCTCCTTTTTTCATGGCAAAGCTAGAACTTTACCTTTCTACAGTCACACTGTAGTGCCAAGCTTCGAGGTCCTCAACATCAGCTACTTGCTCCCTGCAGAAGCTGTGTAGCTGCTCTCTAGCAGGGAGTCAGGCATCAGGACAAGGCAGCCAGCAAGCCTGCATATACATGCCTGGTCTTTGTTGCTGAAGAGCAAGCTAGGGAGAAAAACAGTTTTCCACCTGCCCAATCAGTAAAAGAGATAAATCTTCAAGACACTTGGTCCTTCAGCCTCTTGTTTTGTAGAACAGAAGTGAAGTAGTTCATTAACTACAGCAGAAATAAAGAAATGGCATAGAAGATGGATGTTAGAACTGTGCCTTAACACATTTTTATGTGTACTTTGGTACTACAGCAGGAGCAGAAACACTGAAGTCAACTTTACAGTTGGTAGAGGCAGTCTGGCTCTAAGGCTTAGTTGTTATTTCCAGGGGAAAAATATAATCTACCTACACATCATTAGAAAATAATCCTATTCAATATTTCCTAGCACTGGTAACATGCCAGCTGTGTCTGTACATTTAAACAAGTGGTGACTAATCAATATCCACATTTTAAGCAATTGTGACTCCCAAGATCTCAAAATCAGCACTTTTCAAAGCAGACTGCCTCTCTACAACCATCTTGTACCGTGACATTTTAAGTTCAATTGTCTCATCACAATATAGAAAATAAATAAAGCCAAACACTCAACAAGCAGGGAAAAGGAAAATTATTAGCAAACTGAAAATGGGGGTCTCCAGTTGAGAGCAATTGGAATGTATGTGGAAGCAGAGCTCTGTTTCACTTCAGTAATTCTGATTGTGTAGGTGTTTTACACAATCACCACAAAAGTGTATAGAACAAAGGTGTATAGCTTAAATCAGGGAAAAGGAAACTTGAGTTTGGCACAAGTGATCCAACAGTTAACCAAGTGCTTAAACAGTCAAATACTGCATTTCCTAGCAGGCCCCCTCATCACAAGGTGTTTCCGTCATGCCTTTTTCCACTGTAGCTAACAGCTAATTTTTCAAGAAATAAGTTACTATATTTAGACTGGGAATTAATATCAGTTTGAAACTAAAACATATCAAGTAGGTACTGAGGTCTCTCTGAACATTTGTACCTCTTACTCTCTGCAGTTTTAGAAAGCATCTGTTGATTTATTTCGCATACATGTATTTACATTGCAGGAAATTCACAACACTGAAAATACAACATTTACACATTCACAAATATACAGATTCAAGCTCTCACCCCTGTTGAAAACAGGCACTCAGCTCTTCTCTCTCTGCAGTAATGACATCAGCTGTCATGCAGGTGTGGTGGATTTTAAGAAGCATCACTTTCTGCATCTGATGGTTATATTCATCAAGCTATTATATAGTGGGTTTTTTCACTGATGAAAAATGCTTCTTACATGGCATTTGCATGAGCTTCTATAATCACAAGCATATAAGTTTATTTGTTTCTGCTTTACCATGCTATCAGTGATCCTTACTCTCTAAAGTTCAGTTATCCTTGTAGTAATTATTGAAGTTGATGCGCAGTAGAAAGTCCTCCAGATGTGGCTGGTATCCTCTATTTACAAGCTTTGTTACCACTGGAACAAAAAATAAAATAAGCCTCAACTAAGATGAATATTCTAAAGCCAGCCTTGACGGTATCTGTTTAATTTTATACAGATATATATTTTAATTTTATACAGATATATATATATATATATTAAAAAGGCATAATGCAGCAGTCTGAAGATGGCAGAAACAAAGATGTATTTTTGCGTAAGAAAGGTGTGATATCTCTTTCTGTAATTAGAAAGCATTTCATGTAAGACGCAAAACCAAGATTACACATCAGATCTAAGTCAAACTGTTCTTCCAGTAAGAAGATAATTTCTCAAGGTACTTCCACAATAAGGTGATGTGTTCATATCGTAAGTTCAACTGACCAGAAAGCATCTTTAGGTCCTCCTGTGACCTTTGTCAAAGAAGGATCTCTGCTGAAGTTTTCTTGAGCAAAATCTATTTTGAGAGTGAAGATCAAAGAGAAGTTCCTGGGACAAACCCCTCAAGCTCTACGAATGAACAACTGACTGTTGTAAACAGCCTCAATGACACAGGAAAAAAGGCAGTAACTCCCTAAGCATCCCATGCACTCATACAAAGGGAAGCAGCAAGCAGTTGTAACATGCACGGAAAAAGGGCAAGTGTATAGTTAGAAATGAGGGCCTGAGCCAAAGCCATTGAAGTCTGGACCGCTTTGCATTGGCTTTCAATGGATTCTGGATCAACCCATTGTGTGAGAGAGCATTTTACAATGCACAGTGACTGAAGGTACAAGTGCAGAGGAACAAGCACATGTTTATTTTATAGTGCTTAATAAAGAAGGTGTAAAGAACTAGGTCACTCAGCAAATTTCCTTACAGAATGGTCTATTAATCTCTGTCCATGAAGCAACCATAGATCTCGTAGTATGGGCTTAGGTGGCTCCCAAAGGTGTTCTGACTTCCTGTAGAATCTGGAAGCAGCCACTCTAACTCATCCTGAAATAACTGTCTTTGGTCCTTTGACACCATTTTTGGACACCCTTAAAGAATAAAAAGGGCAGCTCATTTCCTGAAGACTGCAATCTGACTAGAAAATATTCTAGAAAAATAGATCCAAGGGAAACAGTTGAACTTCCTTTAGGAATTAAGAGTTTTCTCAACAAAATAATAAACTCAAAAAATCCCACCAAACCTTTGGGAAGGATAATGGGAAGGATAAATAACTTGTACTAAAAACCACACACAAGATCTGAAAGAGAAATGGAGAGGAAAGACAGGTAACTATTTCCTCACATTACAGACTAAGTTGAAAGCAAGAAGAAACCATATCAAACGAAAGAACATATGGCAAACACAGCTGAAAAGCACTTGCCTGGAGCACGGGACATAAACTCCAGTGCGTGCTTGGAGGCTCTCTGAGCTTTAGACCAGTATGGGAATCACGAGTTTTCAAATTTCTTAAAGCTAATACTCATTTTCTGAGACAGCAAAACCTTATGGACAGTTCTGGGATATATGTTAAGATTTCTTAAGATTTAGTTGATGGATACACAGATCTTTGCAAACTGCAACAATGCAGTTTTCACTTGGAACTCTGTTTTCTAACATAGGCTAAGTACACAAATCTTCCTATTTTTACACCGTATTTCTAAAGCCTCTTCATCATTTTAACAGTTGTCAGTTGACTTCTTTTTTCTATTTAGAATTTATGCAATTTCTTACCTTTGAATAAGAAGTGGGAGTAATACTTGAAGGTATTGTATGACTGCTGCATCAGACCGAAGTTGGGATGAACAGCCATCTGCTTGCCTGCATCAAAGCTCCACGACTGAGATATCAGCTGGCTGCGGAACTTCAAAATAAGGCTGAAGATGCTATGTATGATGTTCATCACAGGGGCTGCCTTCTCTGTCAACAGACCCCTGTGGGAGCAAAAACAATTTCAGAAATGTCGTTGGCACAATTTATTGGTTGTAGGATGAAAAATACAAATGGGTGACAATCCTTTAGGGTTCCTCTCAAGTTTCTTAAAAAAGTAAAATTCCACAAGACTGCAGCCAACTGTAGCGGTGACTTTATAAAAAAGAGCCTAAACCTAACATGCTGTGTTTGCTCTTCTGGAAAACTCTTATTTGTACTCATATGCCCAGTTTCTAGAATGACATCTGTGTGTGCCACAGAGATGATATGCAAAACATTGCTTTGAGTCTCATTAATCTTATCCCATTGCCTGGTACCCAAACAGCAGCTTTAGGCAAGCTGTATCTAATTAAAACTGAAAACGACAAGACAGAGAAGGGCAGGTTTCTTGTTTAACAATTTCTCTCATTATTATCTCTTCTCCCTCCATCTCTCCACTTTATCATTCCTGTGTATACTCTTTAAGTAGAAATCAAATAAACCTTATCTCTTCTCTTATTCACACCATCCTTCTGCCTCATATGGTAACTGAAGTGTGAAAAGCTTGTGACTCCTAAAAGACACACAATAAATCTGGACAGAGGCATTAGGCTACATTTGTTCTTTCGAAGTCCAGTCCTGGTCACTGCACATGAAAGGCATATACAAGGTACAGAAGAAGCATTTCACAATCTTCCAGCTAGTTAGTTGTGCACACTACTGAGGCTGAATGAAACAGCATTCACTTACAAAGGCTATGACATGAACGGTGTGAAAGAAAAACAAAACTGTGTCAAGTGTGTCCTTAGTCTTCAGGTTAGAACTGCCCTGAGTAGACTTGAAGCTTACAGAGGCACAGTGAGTAGGAGCTGGAATCAACTCCAAGGCATCTGGGGAAATTAACAAGATGGGTAGCTGGAGAAAATAATAAAAGTATTGACCTTGTCACGTGTCAGGAATTTTCTCTCTCTTACATAAGAATACATCCATAGGTAAGTACTACTTGGTGTTGGCAGGTAGAAGTAATTTTTATACAAACAGATCAGGCTACACTGGTCACTCCATTAACTTAGATATTTGAAGTAAAAGTATGGTAGCTTGCCTAAAGATTGCTTTGTTGAGGTATTCAGCATGTGTTCTGTGAATTTCTTCCAGGTTGCCTACTGAAGACAGTTTGTTTCCAAATTCACACCAGGTAACATGCAGGATCTGATTAGCAATGTAACCTTGAATAACTTTCACAAAATGCTGCATTTCATGTTTGTACAGCTGGAGCTGTCGAAACTGAACAGAATTTGATGCATGACTCACTAAAGCTGAAAATAAAAACAGAAATACATTCTTATCAGAACATGGAGAACATCTAAAATCAGAAATTTTAAACCAATGAAGGTTTTGTTAGTAGAGTATGTTTAAATTGTCAAGGAAGTTTCTTTTTTAGTGGGCTTTTGAAGCTTGACATGATTGTTTATAAGCAATTATCTAGCACAGGGTGATAAAAGCATTTTAAGGAGGGCACTCTAGTTCACTTGTTATACTTGCCAGTGCGTTTTAAGTGAAACCAAATATCCTTCAGAGTCCACACCATGTGCTTCAGCTGAAGCAAAAAGGAGAAGATTTTGTTATATTTATTCATGCAGCTCTCGGTAATGACAATGTTCAGGGGCCAGTCAACCTGAAAGAAATAACAGTGCTGATCATACTACATTTTGGTGTTAGAAATTATAAGAATGTTTCAGACACAAGCATTTCAGGGATGAACAAATGAGTATATGTATTTTTTTAATAATGTAATGCAATGGCCAGGCTAAGTAAATCCTGTCATTTCCATCACACAATTTTTTTGCTCCCTTCTTAAAGGTATTCCTTTTTTGAGAAGACACTCACTCCACCATGGTGTAATTGCAGCATTCTACCTTTCTCCATGATTTCTTACCTTGTACCTTAGCTCTAAGCAACTCAGAGCATCAGGTGCATTGGGCTTGAACACTTCTGGAAGGTACTTGAGGGCAAAAGAAAGATTGGAAGCAAGCTGGGTGTCACCATGAAGACTATATTGTAATGCTTTATTTAGGATGGAATTAAGAACCAGTGGGTTCAGCAGTTCACCAGGTGTTTGTCCTGATCCCAGCTAGGTGTAAAAAAAAAAAAAAATTACATAGTAGTAATAAACTTTTGACTCTTGAAAACAGGTGAACTAAAGCAGCATGGTAAAGAGGTGAGAATCCTGCCTGGCTTCACCATTCTGGTTGGACATTTCTACTTACCAGCAGCACAGGAAGCAACTTAAGAACTTTTTACCTTCATGCTATGAACAGCAATCTCATACCTGCACTATTTTGACATGCTGGACTGCAGTTTGCAGTCACTCAGGAGCTGCTACATATCCCTACTGCAGGGAGTACAGCATTTAGGCTTTAATGGGGCAGAACACCAGTGACAGAACTGACACTAGCATCTGACTCCAATCTGCCTCATTAGCTCAGCACCTTCAGAGATCTACAAATAAAGCTATTCATCAAGTCTAAAGCTCCAAGTTGTGTTTAAAGCATTTATAAGATTCAGAGAAAAGCAGTAACTATCTTACAGCCATACATCTCCACTGGCAACCACCTATGTTAACTCAGTGTATCACTCCCACCTTGCTCTCTTCCCCACAAACACTGGGGTGAATTGTGAAACTACTGTCTCATCAGAAGGCTCAGTGCTTTCTTCAGATGACCTCCCCTCTATAGGATATTTGAAATAAGAGGTGGTATCAGCAGGTGTGAGAGAACAGAAGTAGTGCAGCAGTCTTCACAAGAAAGTGAAACACCTTTCCATGACTGCTTATCATCAAAGTCTGAAATCAATATCCTCAATGTGCCAAATCATTGTACTCTATTGCTAGGATTAGCAGTAGAAAATATTACTCCTCTCCTTGGCACTTCCTTGGGCATTTCTTCCAAGCAAAGACCTTCTGCTTCAGTCCTTACAATGTTAACAGTTTCCTGCTACAAGACTTAGAACAGCAGCAACAAAAAAAATCCAAACCACAAAAAAAAACACAAGAAACCCACCACCCACAAAAACCCCAAAAAACAAAAAACCTGCACAAAACAGGATTCTCAATTCACCCCATTCTCATTCCCATGTGAATCAATCTAGAGGTGTCAAGCTAATCCAAACCCAAAAGTTTAAGACGATAAAGCAAATACCTTCTCAAACAACAGGTCACTGAGCGACTGAGCAAACTCTCCATCTTCCATTAACAAAAAATGTCTCAGTGCTTCAAAATGCTTCTCTACATTCAGTTCAACAAAGTAGTAATCAACTATTGCTTTGTTCACAAGAGAAACACTAAGAATCAAAACACAGAAAAGGCATTATTCTTACAAGCGCTGTTAACACTCAGCTGTGGCTACATCAGATTAATCCTCCAGTACTTAACTCAGATATCTAAACCAGGATGATACTCACATTAAAAAAAAACAACAAAAAGTCTCCATCCAGAATATACCAGGATTAAAACCTACCACTTCAGATAACTGGGTTTTGAATAGTACTGGGGAAATATTTTTTAAGACCAGCTGTATATCATGAATAATCTTTAGAACGTGCTGCTGGACCAAGAGCAACATTTTATCAATAGCCTTAGGTTTATGTCTGTCACCTACACAAACAGATTAAGAAAAGCTTTTTAAATCCCAGAGAACAATAACCTAATTGATAAAGCTCTGACACTAGATATTGAGGGCAGGTCTGTATTATCGTTTGCAGTAAGTTAGCTTTAAATAATTTAATTTGTGTATCGGCAATAGGCTAATTTTGCCAGCACCTTGGGCTCGTTTACTTTGCTTTGCTAACTACCTAAATCTGTACACAGATCCCTGTGGAAGTGTAAAACTAAGCATAATTACTTCTTTCTACATTGTGCCAAACTTTCAGTATAGCAACACAGTGTATTCCATAACAGGAAGCATTTTGACACATTTGTTTTCATGACAGAAGCCAATTTTGTACATAGTTAATGAAAACCTTTCTTTAAAATGTCATTAGCTATATCAATAAAATGTTCCAACATGTATGTGGTTCCCCTATATATTTGAACAGTAACAAGAACAGCTTCTATTAAACTTATAGACAGCCTTGAAACTTGAGTTCCAACAGACACATAAAATATATCCTAATTGATACACATGAGCTTTTGCATAATCAAAAGATTTTTCTTTTTTAATCCTTATTGTTGACCTGCCAAATAAAAACTAGGACAAACATTATAAATAAAATCCTCTTTAAAAAAGAACAAGGAAACCAACGGTGTCAAAACCACTGATGCATAATCCATAAGTTCAAAAGCAACTTCAAAAAGACCTTTGAATTTTTAACTTGCACATAAAAATATAAGCTCGTGTTACTATTTTTAATGTAAATCCAAAATTTTTAGTTACTAATGGGCTGTTCCACCAAACCACTTCTGGAAAGAAGGAGAAATTAAAAGAGAACAGATCTATGTGCAAATCTTTTGTCTAAAAAATACACAAGAATGCCTAATAAAGAACATGTTCATTGTTAAATTATCACATCACTATTTCTAACAAACACTCACTGAGATACAAGTGGAGCAGTAATAGAACGTTTCATAAGCACTGGCAGAGACAAGAGCTCACTCAGCTGTACAGCCGTTTCATCTGTTGCCGATTGTACCATAGGATCCACAGGAAAAGTGTAAGATCTGGGTATCACATGATGCAAGAGATGGGAAACAGGGAGTTCTGCTAAATTAAGGAAAAAAAAAAAAACAACCACTGTAAGTTACTATATTTAAACAATTTGATAACCTATTAATATTAAACTCTACAAAACTCCTCTAGGTCAGAAAATCATGTCTCAAAATATGTCTCATCTTTACACCTAGAAGTAACTTGTTTGGTTACTGCAATTCATAGTATTGGTATCTGCAGGTATTTTTTCCTGGCATTCAGCCTTCTTGCTCAAGTTTAGTACATCTTCTATTGATCAGTAGTTCCAACAGTTCTACTCACACATTAAATCGTAACTATCTTGATATTTTTCAATACAGTACTGATCTGATAAGGCTTTCAAATAAGCTTGTTCTTTCTTCCATGAATCTTCCTCTCCTCCTTCCTCCTCCTTAGCATTGGGAGCATTAGCTTTAGAAAATAAACTTTCTTGAGTTGTAGTATCCACTAGAACTGTTTTTTCAGATTCTTCTGCCTAAAACAAAAAAACAGACAAATTTTACAGGAGATGCTGTCTTTGTTTACTCACGTTTTTTGTTCTTAGAGTTAATTGGCTACTCCAACTGAAAATGAGAGCTTACTCACCTGGCATGTAAAAACAGTATCTATTAGGGCAGAAACATTAGTTTAACTACCACTATGTTTCATCCTTCGAAGGAAAAGGAAGCCTTCTCAACAACTATTTTGTTTCTTACCTGTAAGTTCTGTGACGAATCTGGAGAAGGATCCTTGTTGATCACATTTGCAATTACTGTAAAATTACAAGTAAGTTAAAGACAGCATTCACTTAGACCTGCTTATAATGCTAGTTCATACTTCAGATCTGCTCCTGAATTTCTTCACAATTTCCTACAGACTATCACAGAAACAACCACTTCAGTAACAGTCCTTCCTCATAGCCCCACACAGGCAGTTTTATGTGTGTTCACTACTCACGATCACACAAAGTCGTTTCTTGAAGTTTAAGACTAGAATTCTTTTCATGCTTACTTTCTCATATATAGGAGACAAGACCAGGTTCAAATTCATTCCTCTGAACTCTAACAGCACCAAAAAGCTATGCAAGGATTAAGTATTAAGTACTTATTTTGAACACAAACATTTACAGTTACTGTCATGAGCCCTTAAACAATTGCTCACCGAATAAATTTATTTTACCTTCTTTTTTCTCTTCTGTTGTATTTTCTTTTTTGACATCTTTAGTATTAGCATCAGTAAAGACTGGAACACTCTCAGGTGATTCTGTCTGTGGTAAAGACTTTTCCTCAACTTGTGAGGTTTTTGCTTCTTTTCTGCTCCCTTCGGCAGGAGACAATGCTTCACTGTACAGAAGAGTCTGAACTGTGGAGTCAGATGAAGGACCTGAAATGGTTTTACGATGAGGTATTGGATCATTCTCTGTAGATGGGGCCCACTCCCCTATTTGGATGCTTGATTGGGATGCATGACCAAAAGGGCTCCAACGAGATTTCAAAGGCTCTGTATCTGAAACCAGTTCTCCAAGTTTGATGTGTGACTGTGAGGCATGTCCATGGATGTTCCAACGAGGTCTAGCTGAGACCACCTCCGACACATTTTCACCAATCTTGATACTGGCATCAGATGCGTGACCATGGATGTTCCATCGAGGCCTTATAGGAGTTACATTTGACACATACTCTCCAATCTTAATGTTGGCTTCTGAAGCATGCCCATGAATGTTCCACCTAGGTCTTGAAGACTGTACCTCTGAAGCATATTCCCCAATCTTAATATGGCCTTCAGAAACATGCCCATGAATATTCCACCGAGGTCGGCTAGATTCAACTTCAGAAACATAGCTGCTGACTTCTATATGGGAGTCTGAAGAATGCCCATACGGACTTGAGCATGGCTGGTAAGTATCCACATGAGGTACATAATCTCCCACTCTAATGCTGGCATCAGATGCATGTCCATGAATATTCCACCGAGGCCTTCTGCACTCCATATCAAATACATTATCTCCAACTCTAACATGTCCCTGCCAAGCTGCAGATGGTCTGAGAACTGTATTAAAATCATACTCATTTTGCAGATGCGATGGTGCATTGTCTTCTCCTTCCAGTGCTCCTCTCAATACAGGCTGATTTTCTCTTACTTGAGAAGTCTCAGAAAGGTCTGAGTTAATGTTTTGGAATGCTTCATCTAGCAATGATCCTTGTACACTAATGGCAACAGGTTGCTCATCTTGTGGCTTTGATAAGAAATCTTCTATGTTAATACTAGACTCAGGCAAGGAATCAGCACTGTGCAGAGGACTGCATGCTTTCTCAGAACTTTGGAGGCTGCTTTCAGATTCTGCTGCTTTAAGTTGAAAATGCTGATCAGCATTATTACTTGTTGGCTCAAGCATGGGCAGTGCTTTGTCGGCAGAAGCAGCATGTTGCACTCCAGGCTCAGATTCCTTTATGTCATCTGTCTCATAAAAATGCAGAGGTTTCACAGAAGTCGTCTGAAAAACAAGTAATTATTACACTGTATTCACATGAGGGTGCCACTTTATTACAAGTAATATTTTAAATGTTACAAATGTTCAGTGTACTACAAATATTGTGAGAACTACTCACCCTGCAGTTACAGTGAACTTTGTGTTTACTGAAATGAAATTAAGTATGAAATTAACTCCCTTGAAGGAAACTTGGAACAGCAACCTGGAGTTCATGTAAGAAAATAAACTTACCTGTGAATGTGGATCTTTCACAACAGATTTTTCACTTAAAGCAAACTGGCACTCTTTATAAGGAATAATATCTAATTTTCTCCTATAATTTCCATCTGGAAGTTTTTCAAGCATTTCCTATAAGTAAAAATGAGAAAACCCAAAGTCTCTAAGTAGCAATTACCAAATTTCTACATTTCATTTCTTAACTCTTTTAGAAGATACCTCAATGCGTTTTTGATCTTCTAACAGAAATTTAAGACGAGCTGTTTCCAACTTGTGTCGCTGGATTTTCCATAGTGTTCTTTGCTCCCTACGGGCTGCATCATCAGAAAGTTTGCTGTAATGGTCGATTAATTCCTGCCTAAATGAAGGCAAAAAATAAACATGTTACAGATTTCTGCATGCTGATTTTCATCTTCCCTTCCAAAGAATAAGACATTTTAGCACTTCAGAAGTGAGAAGCAATTTTTTTTAGACGTCAGAGATTTCAATTACAGAGAACAAACAGGCAGGGAAAACAGGACTGAGAATTTCCATAACTCTTATTAGGTTATACGTTTATCTTAAGTATTTTTAGATATAACAAAATTAAATACAACTAGATGCACAGATAATTATCAGCCTAATCGCTCTGTTTTTCACTTCTGCTTTGACACACAAGTGACCATTTCTGCTGTGGGCTTAGATTTTAACTTCAAGACAATTTTTTTTGACCATAACAAAAAACAGACTAGGGCTGGTGCAAATAAGTGGGTCCCCATTAACCATTCCCAAATCACAAAATCCCTCGTATCTTGCCAAAAATCCTTACATCCAGCTTTTATGTGCAAACATCACTTTCCTAAAGCAATGTTTAGGAGTTGTTAGTACCATAAATTTTAATATACAATAATCTTTCCTTAGGTCTTTGTGATAGTTTCGGACTATCTAAGCTTTGGGAGCCTACTCAGATACATTTACCTTGCCTTTTTTTCCAGTTCTTCTTCTAAAGCTTTCAGTCTTTTTTCTCTTTCTCTGAGCTCTCGGGCATAGCTGAAATCATCATCAATCTCCTCTTGCTTTATTGCAAGGCGACGCTGCACAAATATTTCACACTTTTAAAAGTTGCTCTCATATCAGCTGTAATGAACACATCTGAAAGAAGTTCTTAGTCGTACCCCATGAGCTATTAATTCAACTCAGAACAATAAATCAAGACATCTTTTCAATTATTTGTCTAAGAAAAACAGTTTGCCTTTAGAAACATGCTAGGAAATACCTCCTGGTCTTTTGCAAATTGCTCTTTCAGCTTCTGAAACTGTTCCCGTTTCTTTGCATCCAAAGCCATCCGTTCTGATACTTGTCTATCTGTATTACAATGAAGATATTGTCAGTTTACATTAAGCATCCCCTAGAAAACACAGAGACCACCACTGCAACTCACCGTTAATGGCTTTTAGTACTTTGCTAGCAGTTTCTCGAGCATGAACAATCAATTCTTGTTTGGCTATTTCTACACGTAAATCCTAAAAAAAGGACAAACAAAAATGCAGATGGGATTTTTTTTCTGTTGGTTTAGACTTGAAAATACACTGTTAAAAAGACACTTTACGTTAGTTATTAATATAGAATTGCAGTACAGATATATAAATGAAGCAATGAAACTTCTATAAACTAACACTGAAAGCTAATACTCCAGACCTTAAAACAGAATCCATCTGACACATGCACTAAATCGATGGCATCTGTAACAAAGAGTACTGAAAAATAATCAATTAGCTATAGAAAATATAAAAAGAATCTGTTTACTGATCAGTTTGTCACATTTGTTAAATTGGAATCAGAGGTAAGGACCTCTCTCTCTCTCATGGCCCAACTCCCATGCCAAGCAAGAGCACTTGGGGCAGGTCACACAGGAACATGTCCAGATGGGTTTCAAAGATCTGCAGAGAAGGACACTCCACAACTTCACTGGCCAACAATCTTTTCAGTACCCTTCAACAGGAAGGCAAATCTGCTGCAGCAAGCAGCTAAGACAGAAGTCTAAAACTCAAGTAATGTATGCCAAATGCCAATACATATACTTTCAGAAGTTACACTAAGTAAGCTTGTTTACTCCAAAAACAGTTCAAACAGCAATCGACAACCTGACCATGAATACAAACCCTTTCAAAATTACAATTAAAAATTAGTGTTTTTAAAAAAAGCATCATGGGAACATGGTCTTTATTCTTCTATTAAGTTACCTTTTCCTCCTTGCTTATGGAACTGTATCGTGCAATTCTCTCCATTCGACCTACATATACTGCACAATCTCTCTCTATTTCCTTAAGCTCCTCAAGTGAAAAGATTACTGAAATCCGGGGAACAGGTATATCAGACCAACATATATAATGCTGAAAAAAAGAGAAATTTCCTTTTAATTACAGTTTTTAAATAGCAAAATGTTGCATTATGAACTCCCATTATATACTTTCTCAGCTTAGCAATGCTTCAAGTTACTGAAACAAGCCACCACACAGGATCTAACATCTTCAGTACCCTCAGATGTAGTATTTATAACATTCAAAGGAGACAGAAAGATAATGTTCTAGAACTTAGACCACAGGCCAAATTCTCAAGATTCCCTCTCCCTTCCTGCATTGGACAGTAATATAAAATCTAATATGTATGTTTATACTAGTCATATTCTAAATCCCTAAAATTTTGCTTTTTTGAGTATCCAAATTAACTAAGCCTGAGTCACTCAGCACTGCCTGCATGTCTTCTATCAAAAATCAGGTTTTGTTCACTTGCAGTCCCCCCCAGGTCCCCATGTATAGGAACCCCACATATAGGAACTGTCTGAAATGTAACTAACACAGATGCACTGCAGAGACCTCTACACAAGACATAACTCTCAAAAATATGGTCAGTGCACATTACAGAGTACCTATTCTCAGTACCTATTCTCTAAGTAACTTAGGTCTTTCTGCTTCACCTCAACCTGCCAAATCTTAGAAGCTCTTCTACTCAATTCACAGAAGAGGTTAAATGAGATTTTAAAAAACTAAAAGAATACACAAGCATGCTCACACCGGATTTCCCAGTCAGAGTATTCTGGTAAAAGTCAGGAGATAGGATGCCCAAAGCTGTGTTCGTGGGACTGTGTTAGCCTAAACAAAAAGGAAGGGCCAGCTGCTCAGGGCATTTTCATGGGAAGAGGTGACATGTTACTGGCATGCTCAAGACAGATAGAGAAGGACTGAACCTGTGTGCCCCACATACTGAGAAAATGTTCTATCTATTCAGATACTTATAAAACCGTTGCCTGTAATGGGAATAACGGCTGACTGTTTTATAAAAGGTTTGCTACTACTGCCACATCTGAGTCATGGTTTGAGAACACTTGTCAGAGCCTTTTCAGGGGTCATCTCATATAACATCATGTATCTGACACGAAGCTGCTCAGCTGCAGCAAGACTAGACAGCTCCGATCTTTAAGAGACTACTAGTTACTTGGGAAAGAATTCCTGCAGACTCTAGAGACATCAAGGAGTGTTTCATTGTTAGACATAGATAAAGAAGAGGGAAGACAGAAAGTAGTTTTACATGTTCCTCTTATCAAGGACAAGACTCCTTCTGCAATGTATGAATAAATAGAACTTTTTAAGCTCTTATTGGAAATGCAGTGGTAGAGCTGCAATACAAGATCGCTGCAGAACTGAGTCAAGACTTGGTAAGCAAGGCATCTTTAAACCAAAAACACTAGTGAGAGTTGTGTGAAAAATGGAAGACACTTGTTTGGAAGTCTAAAATATTTCTGCTCTCAATACGAAGGAAAATAAAAAATACAGCACATGCATTGGATATGATAAATCTGACAGTTAAAAAACTGTATTTCAGTAGTAAAGTGTTAGCAAGCAGACGAGATAATTAGCTCACAAGTATCTGAGAGCAGGTAATTGCTCTTCATGTATCAACACCCTACTTATACAATACTAGTTTTCAGGAAAGGAGCGAACTTGCTAAAAAACCTATAAACTTGCTCTGAAGAGACATGATTTTCTCAATGTAATAGGAAGGAACCAAACCAAAACTTACCCTTGGACAGCACAGTTTCAGTAAGTTTATGGTTTTCCCGCATATGTATACATCATTAGCAATATGTTTAAGAAATACGGGGACGCAATCTTCTACTTCTTTTGAAATCAAAACATAACCATGAGTCCAGTAATGTTTATCTATGTATCAAACAAAAAGATTAAAGTATACATTTTTAGTTGTTTAATTCACAGTACAATTATGTCAATTACAAATGCTCCATATCTATACTGTACCTCTGAAACAAAGATAATCCTCATTCACTTGGATCATAAATTCTCCATAAACATCTCTGAACACACCACTGTATACCCAATCATAGATAAATCTAGAAAAAATAATAATATATAATTGCACAACATTGAAAACCATTCCTCTTGTCTTCTCAATTTTATTACAACCAGACAATAACTATATTCTTTAAAAGATCAAAATACACAAGCTATAGGCTGGACAAAACCCAATTTTGAATCCATGTTTACATGGACTATTTCAGTGATAATTAATTCAGATGAATAGAACATCGCATTAATTAAAACAATATTTTAAATTCTGTATATTAATTTACTAAAAAAGTTTTTAAAATTTAGAAGTCTTTGCAGCACATCAAAATCACGGGAGAAATATGCAGGAAGGATTTGTGACAAGTAACTATACCAGGGAGAAACTGAAAGGTCAAAACCAAAGATGCAATACCAAGCACTTTTTTCTCAGACCTAAAACAATTTTATGCACAATAACAAGAACTACTATTTTGGAATATTTCAAGATTTCTAATATTTCCTCCTTGTGAAATAAAACTTTTGATGAAGCTAAAATTAAAAAAAATATCTAAAGTGAGAGACAAGAAAGCTCAGAGCTCCCAGATGCTAATTTTTTCTTCTCTTACTAGTTGCAGTAATAATGCTGGTTTCTAGGTGCTGGGGCGGTACGAGAAATACAAAGTGTTTAGCATAGGAATCACTGTTCAATTTTATGCTTCCGTGTAAAAACTTAAGAACTTTCTAAGTGTTAAATCTGATGTTCCTATGACTTAAACTTGAGTAACAACTCCTATTATTTCATTTCTTTCAGATTAATTAATGAGTGGAATGACACTATCCACAGATATATGATTATGTTTTGATAAAATCTCCATACTTTCATATTTTCAGGGTTCTGTGTGATGCCCATGGAATTTCAGAAACCTGACTACCTTCTATAAATTGCAAGGGAAGGGTTGTGAAGATATTTCAGTAAGCCTTCTGGTAAACCTGAAATATAATTTTTCTGAAGAATGATGAAGTCCCTTCCAACCTAAACCATTCAATGATTCTACGATTCTATAATCTAGAAGGAAAAAAAAAGAAGAGTGGGAGGAATGGCTTTTGCTTTCTAGCATCATTACATATCGTAAGTAAACTGATGATGGACTATAGCTGTAATCCCTGTAAATATCCCCAATATTCCTATTAATAGCTATTTTTTAAAATGTAGTGCCACTTTAGAAATCTATAAATTAACAGTTTCTAAATTTATGTGCACTGCATAACAAAACCACTGCCATCCAACAAACCCTAATTCCTACTGTTAGTTACATACACTAAATTAACAACCGGCTTTATGATTTGTTTTGGTTTAAGTTTGCTTAATCAAAAAACACAAGAAAAAAACAGGGGAAATAAACATGAACAGTTACCAGTTTCAGGATTTTACTGTAAGTATGCAAAATAAAAAAATCAGAAGTTTAATATTCCAATATGAATTGCCAGGACCAGCAGTAAGAAAGGAATCTTACTTACATGGATTTATTTCCTAATCTAGTCACAAATAAAACCCTTCTGCAATTCCTGAGATGGAAAAGAGGAGGATTCATCAAAACTAATTAATTTTAGTATGCATTTTGCAGATACAGATACATCTTAAATTTTGTCTGAAAATGTCAAAAGCTAGGGTTAAATTACCAGAGTCACTCACCAGACTACCACCTCAGAACTTCTCTTAAACAGTTATGCAAAGAATGGTATGGACGCACCTTGTGTACGGCTCACAGCTCGTCTTCAACAAAGACAGAAGAACTGGATAATGCTCATTGCTACAGTTGTTGAGAGCCTCTTTGTACAGATATGAAAGCAATTTAACACCCTAAAAAATGAAAAACATTCCAATATTAGGCACTAAACTTCAATATAACTTCAACTAACAAAAGAATAATAAATACACAACTTTACTCAGTAGACATAGAAGGCTCCCTTCCTCTACCCATCTACAGTTAAGATCACTTCATCTGAGCTAGTTACCTCAAGCTCACTTTACTGGCAGTGGAAGGAAACAGGTACGTTATGAATTCATTTGACTTGTTACAAACATCTCCTTCAGTATGAAATGAAATGCATTCTAGAGGCATATTCTGAATTCTTTCTTTACTTCAGGAACTGAAAACACAGGACAAAATTACAAATTTTAGAATGCCAGGAGAAAGAATCATAGCATTCTAACTGGAGGTCCAAAGTCCTGTCTTTTTTAGCAGAAACACCAAAACTAAATATTTTATGTAAAATTCTACATTATTTTGAAGAATATTAACATTGTGACCCAGAACAAACAAATAAGATCAAATTATCACCGTAGGAAATGAAGCACCAGGTCCTCCACTGATCCCCAGTGTTGCTGTTCCTATGCCACAAAGTTCAGCTAAATACCTAAAAAGCAATATTCAAACATACATAACGTTTTCAACCGAACCTCTCAGATCAGTGACGAACTTTGCTGACTATCATACAAAGACCTAACTCTACTGAATGATAACAAGGATAACAAAGAAACTGAATACAAACAGCTTACATGCTTTCCTCTAGAATCTTCTGGACTTAAAAAACCTTTCTATTAAAATAGAGGCAAAATACTGAAAGACTAAGTAACTGCCTATGTAATATTGTCTCTTTCAGTGTATATTAAGAAACAGATGGCATTTTTTCTTCTATGAAAAGCTTAAATATTTAGTATCATTCTCTTACCTCAGCTGACGACCTAGTTTTCTGAAGAGAAAGCTGATTGTTAGAAGACTTAAAGTAGGAGGTGTTGACAAAACACAGGCTCGGTAATATTGAAGATACTTTCTCAATCCACTTGTGAATGCCTAGTATCAACAGAAAATATGTAAAGTCTTGATGTTAAGGTCTATCTATGTCTCACATCAATTGCGTTAGCATGGAGACAGACCTTTTACTAAACTAGTTTGCATGTGCAAGTATGAGGCACTTGTATACCAAAGTGAGGGGAAAGTCAAAGTCCCTGCAAGGGACTCCATATAATTTGCAATCCGTGCCATCTGAATGTCACACATTCAAATCAGCCAGATGCCTTCCCTATACTCTTTACATATCTAATGCAAGAAGCCTATATCATGCACTGTGTAATAAAGCATTTTAGTTCACAGGATCACAGGATGCTAGGTGTTGGAAGGGACCCAATGAGATCATTGACTCCAACCCCTCTGCCAGACCAGGACCATACAATCTAGCACCAATCAGAGAGGAACATATCCAGACAGGCCTTGAAAATCTCCAGAGAAGGAGATTCCACAACCTCTCTGGGGAGCCTGTTCCAGTGCTCTGGGACCCTTACAGTAAAGAAGTTCCCCCTTGTGTTGGGGTGGAACCTCCTGTGCTGCAATTTACACCCATTGCTCCTTGTCCTGTCACAGGGAGCAAGCTAGAAGAGCCTTTCCCCTCCCTCTTGACCAGCCCTGAGATATTTATAAATGTTTATTAAATCACCTCTCAGTCATCTCCAGACTAAAAAGCCCCAGTTCCCTCAGCCTCTCCTCATAAGGCATGCCCTCCAGTCCCCTTATCATCCTTGTAGCCCTCCACTGAACCCTATCCAGTTCTTTAAGTTTACCTTTTAGTAGCAGCTCCTTCTATAAGGAGGTATGAACCTAGGGAAACCTGTTTCCTTACTTTCAAGCCTAAATGGGATACTGGAGAGAATTGTCTAGAACCATTTCTAACAAGACAAGGACAGAGACCTTCTTATTCCATTCCTATTAACACTGCTGTAAATAAAATAGTCAGAAGAAACACAGTTTCATAACGAATCCTAACATAATTCTGTGTATTAGAAAGAGGTTAGTATCACCTGGTATTATGCAGTGTACATACAGTTGAGCATAATGGACAGCAGAGAGGGAAAACATGCTTTTAATTCAGAGCAGAAAAAAGGTAATTAAAAAATACATATATAACATATGCACACTGTATTAAGAAAGTTCTTGTGGTTTAGTTTCATATATCATGATGCATTAATACATAATACTTTAAAAACATCTAAATATTGTATTTGTTTAGTCCTCAAGAGAACAACGTGACAAAATAAATCACCCTTCAGGTAAGTAAAACCTTCTACCATCCATTTCAGTGCAAGCAGGTCCCAAGCAGACATAAAACAGTGGCTCTGTTCATTGCCAACCTGGCACAAGCATTAGCCTTAAAATGATTTGCAGGTTTGCAGAATGCAAAATTTCCAGCTTTACATAAAACCAAAGTTGGATTCTCTAGCTACGATAATTGGCCCTAATCTAGATGATTTAACACATTTTCTTTACCTGAAACACAAGTCCTTTGCTGTATGAAGAATCTATAACTGGCTGAAGAGAAAAACGACTTAGCCGTGTGTAATAGGTTCCATATGCTGCAACTTCCAAGAGCAGGTTGTGCATTGTCTCTGGTGAAGTCCCAGACACATATACACCCTCCTTTATCACAAATGTCTGAGCAGCCTAAAAGGACATGGGGAGCAAAAAAAGGAGAGACTCAAGTATTTCCTACCAGTATTCCGATTTAAAATAGCAGACATTTTACATAAAAACAAGACATTTTCAGTTTAGATGCTCTGGTGACTGAAGACTGTCTAGCTAGGATAACATGATAATCAATTGTAGCAAGATTTCTGAAGTTTGAATGGTATTTTCAAATACATAAAGACTCCTCTAATCACTTAAAGAAAATCCAATTTCCAAAACTATTTAGACATCTACGGTCAAGTATTTATAAAACTGTTTTAACTTAGAAGACTACAAATACTCTCAGTTGATTGCAGTAATGTGATTACTGAACTATATAAATACTGCCTTTTAGCCATCAGGTCACACTCAACTTTTTGACAGCATCCACAACTGCAAGAAATAAATGTACCAGAGAGGAAACCTCTACAAAGGAAAAAAGATGTGACTAGGAAGCAGAATTTAAAAATCTTCCATACCTGATTGAGTGAAAATGTAGTGGATACCACACCAATGAGGACATTCAAGACATCCTTCACCAGTTCAGGTTCTTTCATCAGCACAAGCTGTGGAAACTGAAGTACAGTGCTACTAACCAGCTGCAATTCTCCTTCTCGAAGCCTGTAAAATTTGTCGAAAGCTTCTCTCCCAGCTTCAGTAAGGTATGGTTCCTCTTTCTTACCAGGTGGGCTGTGTCAGAGTAAATACATTACAAGGTAATAATGTGTAAAGAAGGAAATGAAAAATAAGAAAGCATTTCAGAATTTTACACAGCACATACCAAAGACAGAAGCATTTACTATCAATATAGTGCATTTGCAAGTGAACGTGCAACCAATGAAATTGTAGCCCAAACTCAGTACAATGAAGAAACAGGTAATTTGAACACCAGTTCAGATACAGAAACCGTGACAGAGTTACTGGCTTCTTTCGTGGCCTTCCCTGATGCAGTGTTCACACTGGAAAAAACAGAGCAGTATGATCAAAACGCTATGACTTGTTTTAAGAAATTCAAGCTCTTCTCAGTGATGATTATTACCCCCTCCAAAACAATTTCTGCTTCAAATTCTTCCAAAAATTCTAAATTCTAGTAGCATATATTGCATGGAAGCTGTCAGACATATAGCCTGTATTTGACTTTAAGATCCTTACTGTTCAAACGCTAGCATGAAAATCTGTCTTGTACTAGGAACAAAGCAAGAGTGTGCTACAGCGTCTTTGAAAAATCAGATCAGGTAACTTCTGATTTTCTGAGCTTCTCAGGCTGACTTGAAAAGAACAGGGTGAAACAGCAACAGACACAGCACTGGGCTGTTGATTAAAATTACAGAAAACATATGAATCAAGTTTCTCCAAGAATCAGGCATGTCACTATCCATCAGGAATGTAAGAAGATATCTGCCATACCTGCTTTTTTTTTTTTTTTTTTTTTTTTTTTTTTTGGTCTTACATTTTAGGGAAGCTAGGGAGTTTTACCAGGACTATGTAAAGCCTTCTCTCAGCAGATGCATCTTCCAATCAGCCGCTGAAAGAACTACAAGTCTAAATACATCAACAAGAAATCTATTATGTTCCTGTTTTAATTACAGTCAGGGACAAATAATACAATACTGTGTGCAATACTGTGTGATACCAGTTTAATTATTCTATGGTCTACAACTACTATGTTATCATTTGAAACTGAAAACACAGAATCATCCAAGACTAAAATAAATTTCATTATGCAAATCAGGTTAGAAAAATGCTGTATTTCATATAAACAGCAAGTGTTCCCATAACCCCTTCAGGGTTTTTGACAAAGATGATTGTTTTACCTCTTCCTATGAAAAACCTGCAATCTAAGAACTAGCTCGTTGAAGGTGTATGACCTTTATTCCTTTCTCAGTCATCAATGCAATACACTGAAGACTGAGAATTAAATACATACATTTCACTATTTGTGCCAAGGCAGTTTGGAACTAAGATGAAATGTACCTTCATACATTTGCACATGACACACACCAAGTTTGACAACAGTATCAGACACATACTATCCAATTCTTTCCCAACATCTTCGTTTGCTGGGTCCATATGTAAGCACTGCATCCCAGAGGTCTATGTCTGGAGTTACACTTGGCTCTGACTGAGAATCAGGAGTCAGATTGGATGCTGACTGGAATCCCTCATCTTCTGACTGGTCTATACTTTGAGGAACCTGTCAGAGAGAATTCAAAGTTATACATGAAAACATTTTACTGAAGAAACATGCTAATAAAGATGTGCTATCATTCATGAACAAGTAACACTACATGACTCGGCCTGTATTTAAGTTTTTCCTGTAAGCACTCTTTTCATTTGCTATTCCTTTGCTGAGTTTCCACAGATATTAATGCCTGTACATAAACCAGCAATTGCCTTCAAAATAATTACTAAGTTTGTTAATGCTGGAGCTGAAACTTACTCCTTTTGTACGCACATAGTTCTACCAATCGAGAATCTGAGGTCTAGATATTCAATAACGCTAATAAAAACATAATGTTTAGTTTTTGTTTTGAGCAAATGACCCAGACCTTAGTTTTTCAGATTTCCAAACATTTTGTTAACTATGATTAACCTAGTTTGTCATTCACATGCAAGAAACCTGCAAGTGTCCAAACAGTGTGTATGTGGTGCTAAGAAACATGGTTAAGCACCCAACTTGGTAGTCAAATAATGATCGGACTCAACGATCTAAATGTCTTTTCCAACCAAAATGGTTAAGTGCCAGTTGTATGTGCAGAAGAGTATTGAATGTTAGTAAAAAAAGACAATCGCACCCACATCAAAAGCAGCATGTTCTTCAGGAAACTGCAGATTTTACAGTCTGATGGAACACACAGAGTGCTTACTCAAAAAGATTCTGCCTTCCCTCCACTACGACTTACATCCGTATGTGCACACTGGAAAGCACACGGAGTCTCTTTTTTAACTGTGCCTTCAAGTGTCAGTTAAGACCTCGAGTTAAGGGAACTGCCAGAGTTATCCAAACATTAAGTAGAGGGAACAATAACATATGGGTTAGAAGTACAGAAGTATAAAACCCCTATCTATACACTGCTGAAATTAGAAGAATACCCCAAGTTTACCTAGCACCTGTATGAGAATAAAACATACAAAAAATAAACAGAATAGACAGCAAAAGGAGAAAAAAAGATACAGTGTAAATTGTACACATTGAAACAGTGAAAGGACAGTAGGAAGCAGGAGGTTCAATGAAATATAATAACCAGAAAAAACATCTTCAGATACAACACATCAAGAAGAAAATACAAGTAGTCAGGTAGTGACATCTGAAGAGCAAACCGCATACATTCAGACAGGAACACCTATGCAGTCAGGCTGAACAGTAACAAGTAAGTAACAATACAAAAAAGTTGAATATACGAAGCAGTCAAAAAAGCAAGAGAAAATTGCTAGGGTGGGGAATGCACAAATACAGCTGATGGCTTAACTTCATGAAGTCTTTTGCCTCACAATGGGGTTTTACACAATTACAGAGTAAGTCCAAGGTTTTTGTTATTATACAGCTTTATATGCAAAAAGCTTATTTGGTTTTCAGCAAGGAAACAGATCCCTGCTGCATCTGAAAATCCAACACCAAATGTTCCCATTATAAATTAAAAGATTATCTGCATTTTACACTATAGGTTTCCAAGCAGCATATTGAAAGCATGCATACAATCTTAAGTCCAAAACAAATTATACCATACTTTAATGGCAAGTCCAGACAAATCTGCATTGTCAGGCACTGGCGGTAAATCCAACTTGATGTCCATATCATATGTGCGGCTATGGACAAGAGCACCAAAGAGTGAGACCCGTGTTTCTTTCTCAAACTTGTCACCAGCAGGATAGCTCTGTGAGAACAACCCTATGGCTGGGAGTCCAGTGCCAGGTGCAGCCTCCATTATCTGCAGTGTCTTCTGAATTGTGTCATTGAACTGACATTCTTCATTTGTTATCAGAGATTGTATATCAGCTTCAAATACGCTTACATCATAATAATCATAACCCTGATATTTGACATTTCTCCCAACGTATTTGTTGTTAAGGAAATAGTCCTTTTTTTGTGGTACAAGCTGAGGAGGACCTGTTCCTGCAAGCTGTACTAAGAGATCCAAGACGGAATTAACTTCAGTAAATGGTAAGGATTCAGCTGTTTCCAGTTCCTCCACCAGGTTCTCCAGTCTATCCGCTTGTGCGCCTAGGCCACCAACTCTCAAGTTGAAAGACAGCATCAAAATTTTATTTTTCACTGGAAGCCTGGAAACGTTTGATTGCAGCTTACAAGCCTCATCTTGAAACAGGTTTATGAACAGGGCATTATAAGCAATCCTTTTCAGATTCTGCTTAGCCATTCTCTTGCTGATCTTCTGTCTGCCTAGGTGGACCTTCCATGGCAAACCTGTCAAGTGAGCTTCACACAAATCATTGAACAACTGTGTGATACTCTCCATTTCAAATTAAACTGTCAGGTTACAGCAGTTACAGTCTGGGTCTCCGGTTTCATGAGAAGACCTGAAAAATACCAGAAAAAGGAAGAAACAGTCATTTACATATGTATGAGAAATCGATGAGTATGCTTTAACACTGAGGCAGTCCAAAATGTGAGAGAAGACGACTGATCTAGCATATATTTAGGACGTGAGCTAGAAAAATAACACAACTTTGATCACAAGCAAAGCGATGATGGTGCAAGCTTAATTCCAGACACCTGATTTTGCTGGCAGACTGAAATAGAACAGAAAAGACTGTCCTGATCTAATACAGGAATCACGTGGAAACACAACCAAAAGCTTTACCACTCCAGCTTTCCTTAGGAGACGTCCGCCACTTCCCTTCTACCTGCGCAATGCCCGCAGAAGCCACCACAAGATCATGCCGGTGGTGCCAGGTACCGCAGGGTTTGCCTCCACGACACCGGCCATCCCCAGTGAGGTTCTTATGTACCCACCGAAAAGGTGCAGGGGGTGCGAACACCGGCGGCGGGGGCTTACCTTAATGATCAATCTGGGCCCAGCCCTTCCACCGCTTAGAACGCCCTGCTAGGCTGCTCCTCGCCCCCGTCACGGCATGCTGGCAGCATCAGCACCATTCCCCGCACCCGCTGGGGCCGCCTGCCAACCCCAGTCTCCTCTACCCTTCTCCCGCCCAAGAGGACCCCGCGGTGCCCGCCCCGGCGCTCCCCACCGACCTTGCCGCAGCTGGGATGGCTCCCCCGGGACCGCTGGGCACAGGGCGCCACAGACGCCCCCAGCTCTCAGCACCGCCCGCCGCGCACCGCGCCGCTGACGTCATTCCAGCGCGACAAGCCGCGGAGCAGGAGAGGTGGTGGTGGGGGCCGCCCCGGGCAGCACGGCGCCGCCCTCGTGCAGAGACGCCCAGAGCAGCGCGGGCGTTGGCCGTGGCCTGCCGAGTTCCGCGGCCCAACAGGCGGCCAGGAGGCACTCCAGCCTTTGGGCCCTCGGAGCTCCGCTTTGCAAACCCCTCGGCCCCGCCGCGTGTAAACCCCGGTACATACACTTCGATCTAGACAACGGTTTTTAAACCGTCCCTGCGATACTTACTTTTAACGCTGTCACTCCGTTTACAACAAAGAAGACGCTGCTACCGGCTAGCAAAAAAACGATGCTTCTGACAATAACTACAAACTAATGTTAATGAGTACGCCTAATTACTGTTTTAATAATTTTGATCAAGATCTTGGAAAAATGTAGTTCAAAACACAACACCACTCTTCTTCAAACACTTGTGAAAATATATTTGAACAAAGGCATATTAAAGGAAATGAGCAGAGAATTCTGACAGAAAAGGTTTCCATTTGAAATGCTGAATTATCAATTTACTTTTTTTTTTTTTCCCCCTTTTTTTTTTTTTTTCCCCCAGGGAAAAGAGTGGGAGAGAGATGAACAATCCCCTAGCTTCTGTTCTGGAATGTTTTCATGCTGAAGCATGCCCAGTGTCCAGTTTCCAATTGAAAATACTTTTTTTTTTTTTTTTTTCCTAGTTCAAAGTTGAGTTTAAAGAAATTAAGTACCTTTACACTCTCAAACAATTTTCTTTGTTAAAACGTTTGACATGGCTTTTCTTTTAAAATAGATTTTAATTTCAAAATATTCAAGGATTGGATATCATTTCCCATGAAGCAGTAACTGAAAACCAGTATGGGAATCACAAGTATAATGTATGTGGATTTGGCTTTCACATAATAAGGCATTCATAAGACTTAATCTTTAAAAGAATAAGGTAGCCGTGGGTGTTAGGAGGAACCAGGAGTGTCCATGACCAAAGATAACCAGGGTGCCTTAAGTGCCAGGAGGAGGCAGGAGGCCTCTGATGTTCAGAGAAAATACAAGAGGGCCAAGATAACCTCATGAAGAAACCCAGCTGTTGTTTTGATTGAACAGACTAAGAGGTGGGCGTTAGGGGTAGTGCTTAGAAAATGTTAAAAGGTACTCATGAATATGTATAAAGATAATACAATATCCTATATAAGCACTGCTATCTAGCATTTTTGCTATTTGCTATGCACCCATCACTGTTTTGCCTTTATTTTATAATAAACCTTTTTATACTTAAATTTTAGAGTGAGTTCGTTTCTCACACAAGGAACAGTTCTAAAAAGAAACCTATGAAGGCAAATTGAATATCCAAATCATGTAAAGCTGATCCAGTAGCAACACCACTATAAGCATAAAGTGCTTGAAACCAAAAGGTTACAGTTCTGAAGTCACAACCACAGAAAAGTGCTCTTGAAAATGAGCCAAAATGATATGTGGAATGCTGCAGAACAAGGCACACTGTTAAGGGTACTGCCTTGGGATATTTAAGAGAATTCACATGATTTAGCCAAGTCCCTGGGGTTTGGGGTTTTTAATTTGTTACATAGACCATTTACATCTGAAATGATGTAAAACATTTCACTGCTTTACTCATTATTTGTAATTTCACATATGCAACTGTTTTCTTTGTTTGGTTTTTCCCTCTCTCATGCCATGTATAGTTCAGGAAATTAAATCACAGGTGTGACGTACGAAATGCATACACTATTGCTGTTCAGCTCCTTTCATATCTTCTTGCAACTCACAGTTACTCATTAGCAAAATTAAAAGAATAGACCACATCAGGGGAATCCTTTAAACCAGATTGTGAAAGGTTTCAGTTTGGCATGATTAACGTCAGTATAAGATTTGGAAGCACAGTTCTCTAGCTGAAAATAAATATTTAAAATATTTTCAAAACAAAAAACAATTGTAAGTGGCACTTATTCTGTTTATAGGATTCACCACCTGTTTTCCCAATGACGTAAAAGGCAACATGAACAGCAACACATTCTCTTTTTCTTCTGCTATGTAAAATGATTCTGAAGTCAATGTCTTGAAATCCCATCTTTCACTGAAAAGAAGAGCAATAAGAAAAAAGTTAGCACAATTCCCAACCCCATATGAACATTTTGATTGGAACCAGACCACTGCTCTTAGTGGTTTCTTTCAGAGGTGCCTGCCTTTATCATTGCTTTCTTTGTTGAAAATAAAGTTATTAGGTAAAGAAATGCTTCTTTGCAGATGTTCTTGAAACCACATCGACCTGGCTAACTTGATAGCTATACAATACCCAAGCCAGAGCTATATGTGAATGTATTTTAAGCATGATAATTACTGTTCGGTGGTTTGTGGACAAGTTAAATGCATAAAAAATATTATGCATTTTGCACTACATTCAGGAAACAAATTAGTAATCAGAGCCAGTGCACATCTATGAACCATTCCTTAGGCACGTAATATTTGGAGTAACATTTATTCAAAATTTCCACAAGTACAGTTATGCTGTGAAATTTGTGCTTTCTGGCTCCAGTGTCAGAATTAAAAGCATTCAGAATTTTGTCCTTTCCACATTAGTTCAATGTGTACTTACTGACTTTAATATCCCACTAACTTACAGGGTCCAGCTATGTTTTATCATCTTTTCAGAAACTTGCATATATTAATAAGAACTAAAGATAGACTGCTTACCTGAGCACTGAAGCATTTTCCATTCCTTCTGAAACTGATCTCTTAATATTTTTATTCTATTCACTTTCTCTTGGGTAGGAGGTACATAAACTCCAAAGTGAGGTGTAGAAGCACCAACTAATATATTGGCTACACTTTGCATTAAATTTATCTCTGTGTCCTATTTAAGAAGAAAAAAAATACTTCTAGGAACCAATCTTTATTTCAATATTATACAAAGTATATTTTAAAAAGCTTTTGTAATGAAGTTGCTGGTATTAATAGCAAAAATTAGCAACTTTACATTTTCAAATGTGTCAAAACACAGATTTTTTTTTTCCTGAAAAAGGTAAATTTTAACTCCTGTGAAACTTATTTCTTCTAAATTAAGAAAATTTTCTGTTTTCCATTTGTGGTTGAAAAGAAATAATGCTGAGTTAGATGTAGGAAATGTTAGGGAGGATGAACAGCTTGCTTACTTCATGCATCTTCTACAGTCTATTGGTAGAAAATAGTGATATATTTTGTGGTAAAAAATGGTGATATATTTTGCTTCATCCACATGCAATTTTTTTTTTTAAACTCCTGATAGCCTAAATCAATAGCATTTGCTCACAGAAATTATATCTGAAGTGTTGATAGTATATCATCATAATTTGGAAGCCCATACCTCTATTTTAAGAGATAGATGTATTTTTTCAGGTATTCTAAAAAGCCACCCATGCATTAGAAACCCCCCACAAATCATATAATCTTGTTAATGGAGCTACCTGCAGAGTACCAATATAAAAGTGTATCAGTGATTTTTTGTTGCTCAAGATGCATGACTAAATTCCTTTTTATTTCTCAGTTTACCTTTAAGAATCCAGTAATTCTTTCCATTTTATACTCCTTATTAGTAACGTGCAAATACACTATTTCTGTATACTGTATATCACGTACAAAATATTTTATCTTGGACAATTTATATATCAGTAAAATAACATTTGAGATGATGACAGCATAAGGATGTCAAAACCTAGTTAATTGTCAGCTTAATATATTATATAGCTTTAACGGGATACTTTGCAGAAAAAAAATGGGGACATGTGAACAATTATTTAATGAGAAACAACAATTAAGAACAAAAAAGCATAAAAACAATCAAAAGTTCCTGTTTAACAGAACACTGAGAAATTCTGTTACTCACAGCCACAGGATGCTGCAGAGGCCAAGAACATAAATTGAGTTCTTTAAAGATTTATCACACACTGCTCTGGATACAGCCTCCAACTTCCTAGATTCAGAAATCCTTAATGTGGTACTGTACAGAAACACTGCACTAGGGGAAAGATCCACATATTCTTTATTTCCTTTCCCATGTGTTCTTTACCAGAAACGTAAAGCTTGAGTGGATCAGCCTTCAGTTATGTATTACAGCAATTCAGTTCCCTTAAAGGATATGCGCTATTGTATTTTCTGCAGGAAGAAAGTTGCGTGTAATAAAGTACAGCATGAGGGAGAGAAAATTTAGTGGTTTATTATAAATACAACAGCGGGCTATTTTCAATCACATTTGATGGAAAGAGGGCATATAATTAACAGATGGCAAGTGTCTCTTTTCAGAAGACAGCTCTCAGCTGTGAATCCCAGGTGGAAAAGGAAATTAATCCTTAAACTGTGGCAAACTACCATACCATGTACTGTTTGTAGACCTAACCACTGGCTTGTATCCATGCATCAGCTTCTCTGTCATGCAGGCTGTCTACAGCTCAGTATGTATTGGTATCTTGTTGTCTTCTCAAGAAAGAAACCTGGGCTGTTTACATCATGAACTCAGGGGTACCAAAGACAGTATAGATACAGCCAGTGTTTTCTACCCGACAGCCTGAAGCAGTTCATACCAAGCCTGATGCCGACTGGTTTGAGTTCTGCCTAGGTACTTTTTAAGTACCACAGTTTAGCACCACTTACCTCAATCACTGCAAAAATTCGAGACTCAGCTAATCCTTGTAGTAAAGCAAAAAGCAGAGAAATCCCATTTATTCCAAGGCTTCTCTTTGGTCCAACAGCTATTACTGTCAACTTAGGTTGATAACTATATGCCACAGGGAGAATGAATCCAAGTACAGCTGAAAAGAAGTCATTTCCTTCAGCATCCTTCAACAATAATGAGAAAGTCTTTAGCAAGAATATAAAACTCCAGGTATAAAACAAAACAGTAAGGTAATTCTCAAAAAGCTTTTGATTGACTTGGGCAACAGGATAATGAGCTATTTTCACAGCAATTTTTATATTAAATATGCCGATTATTCATCTTTTCCTTAGTGTCTTCATACTGTAACTCTGTCTTCTTGAAGATGAACTACAATAGCACCTGAAGGTTTCCTCATACTTATCCATTGAAATACAATAGAGACCTGTAAAGGAGTAGTACCCTGGGCAAGGGCAAGAAAAGGAAGTATTTTCCAAAGGTCAGAACTGCAGTGAGGGGGTGTAATTCTCAATGACATTTTATGAATTTATAAATGTATTGTTTCTGTTAAAAGTTTTTCCAGAAAGTGAACCTTACCTCTTTCCAGTTTAGAAAAATATAGTGTTTGGAGCTGCTCTTTCCAGCCTGTTGCTTCTCACAAATGTGTATAATTAGTATATTTCTGTTAAAAAAACCCACATCTGAGTATTTAACCAACAACTTCAAATGAGATAAAATGTCATTTTCTTACACCATTCTCTAAGTACTAGTTCATAACACAGGAGCAAATAACTATTTTCATCACTACATGCCACAATCTAAACACCAATTAAAACTTAAATCCTTTTTAAGGTATTTTTTAAAAGAGCATTGAAGACTATGAGCAATTTACTTGTAAGGAAAAAAAAGGAAGTTGCAAAAAATGTTACAGATAAGTAAAGATGACTTTCAACAAGGAACTCAGGATCAGCAGTATGTACTCCATTCAATTATATGAGGCTACCCTATAACTAATTGTTTTCTATATTACATTTTCAACGTTCTATTTTCAATAACAACCTAAATTTCAATTCATATAGAAGGATCATACTTTAAATCTACCACAAAACTCATTAAGTGGCACTAGAAGATAGTCATTTGTCTTTCAAAATGTATTTGGGGATGTTTTGCATTTTGTCTCAAGCTAAACAATGAACACCAGCTCAGGACAGATTCCTTAATGTAGATTTCACCATACATATGGACAGTTAGGAACATTTATGAAGCCTCTGGGATTTGCCTCTCTGAAGTAAATGGAAATCTCACCCATCTTCTGTGTTTGGTATGATTTGCATGTCTCCAACAAATATACAAAGCACTCTGCAGAAAACAAAGAAAAATATATATATGAGTAATTTTTTTTTTCCAGTTAGTGCAACTTGCTTAAAGAGTTTGCATGTAGATTAGATAAATAAAAAGAAAATATATTGTTTCTGAATCTGGTCCATTGGAAGCATAAAGAAAACACACTTGTGACAGCTCAAGGGAACTCCTTTTCTCCCATCAAACCCCAAACCAACCAAAACCAAAGAAAATGTCCTCTGGCCAAAAACAATTGCAATCAGACAAAGAAAACGTAGGCTAGCACAACAGTCAGCCTTACAAATGTTTAGCCTTTGGGAAGGCAAAAGATTTTTGCTGGCATATACAATATTGTCTTTAATACATAGTGAAAATTATATGTGTAATGGAAATGCATTTTGTTTCAGAATTAAGTTTTCAAAGGCAATTTGTCATATTTCACACACTTTTAGTATCTTGTCAAAGGGCCCCAAATTCAAGAGGTACAAATTCACCTTTGAAATCCAAAATTAACAGAATGCCGTAGTGCAACAGCAACAGCAGCTGTGGGTGATCCCGTAATACCATTGCATACCTGCAAAATATATTTTTCAAGATCATGTAATTTCTATTTGTAACAATTTTATCTTCCCTTGTTTCCATGTATCATTCAAACAAAATACAGTTTTATGAAGGGGATCTTAATGTTCTAGTATCATAGGGTTAAGGACTATTCCTTATTTTCTACAGAAAGGCCTTATTTTATTATTATGGCAAGAGCTGTTCTTTTATATCTAAAGTGTGGTTGTGTGCTGAAAGGCAACTGTAAAAATAGTTTTTTTCAGGGGAAGGTCATCTTCACTGGTTCTCTTGTTCATCTGCAGATTGGATATATTCAGTCTGCCAGTAGGCAAATTGCACCAGAAAAATGCATCCTGTGAAAAAGAAGGTCATCTCCGAATTATTATTCTGACTCCTTATCTCAGCCTAGGCAAGCTATTCTTTCTGGAAGATATGATGACAGTATTACTCAGTCAGCACTTCAGTATTCATTTGTGTTGTGTAGTGCTTTGAAATCAACATGAAAGCTAACCACAAAGATAACACTCTCCTTCCTCGCTACTCTTCTTTGTAGTTGTCAACATAAAAAAGCCTAGCTTAGCATCTGCAACTCGTGAAAGGTTTTGTTTCTTTTTTCCAGCTACCTTTTTTATTTTTCCTGACCTATTTATAGGTTGTCCTAGAGGTATGTACAGCCTAAAGCATTAGAAAATTGTATCCGAGATCTACATATGTGATTTCCAACAGCAAGAAAATGGCTTAGAAGAGAAAGGCTATTCTGGCAGTTTTTCTTCCTCACTGGCTTGGTACTTTCTAAAGAGAGTTCTTCAGTCAGGAGAAAACTATTTATTATGAAGTAATACTTTTAATTTGTTTGAAGATTTAACTCTTTGCTCCTGCAAACTTTTATATGAAAATATACACATGCACCCTCTATACCTGCTGCTTTTTTATTCCTGATCCTGCAAGAGTCAAAATGCTGAACTGGAATCGCACCATACAGTTCCACTAACTCAGGGAAGGGGCAGAGGAGGGCATTGTGTGTTTGTAAATAAAAATAAGTAAACTTCTGTACAAATAATGATAAGTGGGTGCAGCTGCACATAGCATGCCATCTCACAATGAATGGTAATGCAGAAGTAAACTGTCCTAAGGACAAAAGGTAAAATTGTGCAGCAAGCAGAAAATTTTTTTGACATTTCCTGTTCATGTATCTTATTGCTGCTCAGTGATGTGTGATATACCAACTTCTGCTGCCCTTGACTGAATGAGTGAAAGCCTGGCTTACCTGTATGTCTTGAGAGTGATGAGAAGGTTCCCATTTTCTCACAGACTGTAACTGTGGAAAATCAGGACAATGTCTTGCCCAGAGATTGTTATAAAGATGTCTTAGGGTTAACAACTAACTATCCCTCAGTACTTGTTTGGTTTTCTCACCTTGCATGCTCACTTTTGTAGCTAATCACATTCTAGCTGAGATTAGTGGGGCCATGAACTACACATTAACTAATGGCTGGATGTCAGTAAAGTAGAAGCAGAAATCGGAGGAATCCAACTCTTTCCTGACTCCCCAAAATTAAAGCAGTTTATTACCTCCTTTTTAAGTATTTTATCTAGGACTGCCAACATACTGCCAAGAGAGAGTAAAGTTTTGTCCTCTTTCACAAGGTCTGCATAAAAGGCACTGTAAAAAAAATATATGAAGAAAAAATTAGGTCATAAGCAATAAAGCTTTCAAAAAGGATACTGATAATAGTACTTTGCAGTTATCATTGACAAATTACATTTTGTATAGTTGCTACATACTGATTTTCAAAATCTAACATGAAGATGACAACACTGCTGCCTTACAGTCTTAAGCCCTCTAAGTCTGCCTCCATCCTGCATTGGAAAGAAAACAAAAATATCTGACAATATCCAGGAAATAGTGTTCTGTCAATATTAGGCTAACATAAAAATCTGAACTTCTCAAATCAAATCAGTTTGGTTTAGTTTTCTTCTTTCAGCTAAAAGTGAATGCAGAGGTTTAAGGCAGTTTCTAACAAAACACTCTAAATGAAGACATTTGCACTAATTCATCTACCTTCACTGAAATTCTTTTCTCTGAAACTGTTGTCATTAGTTCTTGAATGGACTTCAAGGCACAAGGGACAGCCAACACTAGTGTCTTCATTTTTCAAAGGAACAAACTCTGGCTGTAATGGGTAGACTAAAGCCAAAAACATGACCATGGCAGAGACAAAGCGATGACAATCTGTAGAGGGGCCTGTCACCCTCACAATTACGTGGAAAATTAGATAGGACCAACCTGACAAGAGCTTTCATTTCAGTTTTGTCTATTTCCTTCACCAAGTGAAGAGGGAGTAAATATGCTGAACCTTTAGAGTCACTTGCTGCTGTTTTGATAGGAGGCACTGGAAATACAGTATTTGTCATGTGCATTTCCAGAAACTTTTCTATTTTGGCAGTTTCATTGATCTTAGTTATCTTAGATTCATGCTCTGTGGAGGGACTTGGAGTAGCCTTCTTCAGTAGGTGTGATTTGGTACTCAAGTTTTGTAAAAATGATGTATCTAGGAGAAAAGAAAACAAAATAAACAAAAAAAACACCAGAAGAGGAATTTCAGATGTATTAATTCCTGAGCAATGTGTTAATATTTGGTTGCCTTTATTAACAAACCAGACTACATTGCATTCATAATATGAATATTTGTTTCCATTTCCATGCACTAGCTATATCTAGCTACAGGTGTTGTTTTTCAGTGCTGTCAGATTTGTTCTAAACTAGAGAAAGGTCATTATGATAATAAGTCTTATGCCCATATTTTTGACACAGAAAACAACACCCTCAAAGATATCAAAGTGCTACTTTTTGGTATGATGTCTGCCAGCTTCAGGAGTCCTCTTCAGACCAGCTGAAGACATGGCTTTGAATGAAGCCTCACATGCTTCATCAGTTACTTGATTAATAACTGGTAGGTTCCATTGTTTTAATCCACTGGTATTAGTCTCAAAAATTTTGAATTGCTGTATGAATCCATTTATCCATTTGTTTGAAGAAAGAGAAGAGTAATTACCTTCATACATCAACCATTTCCAGTAGGGTTTATGTGCTGCTCTCACATTTTGAATAGATTCAACAGCACTACAGAAGAGACAGGATTAACAGTATCAGCAGTATTGAAAAATACAGGAAATATGCAATGAAACCTCAATGAAAAAGCAAAACCGAAACACCCAACTGAAAATGAACAAGGATACAGAACAGAAAAATAAGGAGGGTCAATAGGCAGATTGCTTAGAGGGCTTAGACTGAAGAATCAAAAAAAAAGGTGATGAACACGTAGTATGTACATGTTCACACACATTGAGCAAAATTCCAACCCTGCTGCTGGAGGAAGCACACCTGCCCCTGACTTCAGGAAAGGCATGATTTCATTGTCTTTCTGTACTCTGACAGAGATTTTATTTACACAATATAAAGATGCAGTTAGAGTCACACAAAAGCAAGACTATCTATTTAGGAACCAAGTAAATCACATTCCCTGCCATTCTTCCTATTACAGTCTCTCTTTATCACTGGCATTTGCAACACTAGAAGTAAATGGTCCTATTACATTAGCTATCATAAAAACATAATTCAGATCATATTAATCCTGGACAAATCACCTTTGAGATTACTTGTAAGGCCTCCAGGAGTTTGGCTGATAAAATGTCTGTAGAGAAGAAAAAGAGAAGGGTGGAGGGGTATGGGATTTGCTTATACACTGCTTCCCTGACTAATCTGAACTCTGAATTCTAAGTGACACAGCCAGCTTGTAGGTGTGGCCACCAAAATTAAAGAGAAGCATTAATACTGGGGCATGTGTGTGTGTAAATCTGAGGACAACTACTGAGGTGGCAGAGAAACTGAGGACAGGACAAGACAGAGATATGGAGGAGATGGTACAGACAGACACATAAAAAGATGCTGTTTAGATGTGAGACTGATTCAGACACAAGGTTCAGAATGCTTAACTAGGTCAGATTCACCACTGTGCAAAAATGAAAAGAAGATAGACCAGAAGTCTATCTTGGTTCAGCTCCAGACAACCCAGTGCTTTGGCACCCCAGGCCTTGTTTCTCTAAATTCCAGAAACACAAAGCAGTCATTATGATGGGCTCTGCAACGCATCAGCTGTCACGGATGGGAAAAAGGTTAGCTCCTGCTGTTGCTGTGCTACAGAAACTGAAGTGGATCTGGAGTCTGAAAACCTAATTCTTACAAATACAAACTTCCCCAAATACTGGCTGTTATTAACTGGTATTGCCTTGATTACAGCAAGATTGTCTCAGCCTTGAGATGGGTCTGTACAAGATAACAAGGTTCAAGAATAAATAGCATAAAACGATAGCTTGACGTAATTTCCTGGAACAAAAGCATACAGGACTGTACCTTGCATGACTTTTTTTTTTAAAGCAAGTTTTCCAAAGCAGAAAATGATATAATGCATCATATTAAAACCTTGCTTCAGTAAAATGTTAAAAGTGTGTATGTCTTTGGTCTCTGACAGATATGTGGGTTGTTCTAAAATTCTTCATATGCTTACCTTAGGCAAGGTGCCATTTCTCCAGTTATTTGAGGTATAGGATCTCCAAGCAAAGTTTTTACAGTCATGCAGACTGATTCAGACAATGACTTCAAGTGGTATCCACCCTAGAAAACAGTATTTTGTGTTACCTAAGGAACATTTCTTTCTCTTCCAAATATATTTGAATTTACAGGGCATGCAAGTACACAGAAGTCAAGGATTTTTTCATATGAAAACAGGCTACTTGCTGAACTTCACTGACATCCTGTGAGCCAACTGACTTCATCATCATTTGATTGATTTCAGTAGTTAGTCATGACTTGGCTACAAAAACCCTGAAAACTTGCATTCTCCATTCCTATCCATGATACGCCATCTTTCTTGTGGAAGATTCTTTAGAAGGCAAATACTATCACTGTCCTCTAAAATAACTGTACAAGGCAAATCTCATACAGCCTGACTCTTTTGAGATATTGTTGTCCAAATGGTTTGGCAGGATTTGGAGAATAAATGAAGATATATTTAAGACTGCTAGATTGCAGGTGACAGATAGCTTCCTGCATGCCACCTGTGGAGCAGTTACATAATCTGTGTTAGAAGAGCATGGTTATTTGCACTTCATCTAGTAGACAGAAATAACTGTAATAACCTGCTGGAGAGGAGGATGATGGAATAAAGGTCAGCAAAACAGAAGTCAAGTGAATAAATTCATTAACAGTTCATTCTTGGAGACCTTGATGGCAGTAATTATTTCCATACACTTATATACCTGAAAAGTCACTATCTTTCTAACATCCTGCAGAAACAGGGAGCTGAAATTTGGATTTCAAATGGAAGAAACAATGTTTTAATTGTTTTTAAAACCAGCTCGTAAAAAAAGCTTGTACAGCAGCTTAAATCAAAGAAAGAGGGAATTTAAAAAGAGCTCCATTATTTAGAGTATGTTTAAATGAAAGGCCTTTTTGTACCCTCCTGGAGTAAGACATACTTGTAAAAACATTGGTAATGCAGTTTAATAATCAAATATATCTTAATGAGTTTGGGACTGTCCAGAGTAGTGGACTAGTCATGGTGCATAAGAAGTGTACATATCTGTGGATGTTTTAAACAATGAGCATATGACTCCTCTGTTAAAAAAGAAATCAGTTTTTAAGACGTGTTTTTTGTAGTATACAAGAACACTGTCAAATCTTTTGCCATTTTGCACTCCTGTTTCTCCAAAGAAATATCATAATAAAATAATTGGGGTTTTGACATTTCACTTCCTAGCTTCTAGCTTGCCCAATATGACTTCAAAACAAAGACCCTTCCCTTGGAAGTGTATTTCTGAAATCTCTACCTCTAGGATGATGCACAGCTTTCCATTAGCCAATTGCTTCAGGAAATGGGTAAGGTGGGCAAAAACCTCAGGTGTAGCATTCATCTGACCCTAAATGAATGGGAAAAAAAATTTTAAAAACCAAACAAACCAGAGACATGACCCTGAATTAAAAGCATTGGTAGAAAATCCCAAATATATAAATCTGAAATATAAGAGTCCCAGCTGGAATACTGGAATACTTGCATCTTGCTGTATATAATGAAATGATGAAACTGATGGTTTAAAGGAAGGTGCAAAAAACAACACAGTAACTACACCTATGGAATTACCTGTCTTTACATGTCTTCTTGCAGTATTTAGTGAGTTGGGGTCAGCTTAAGGAGTCAGGTACGTAGTTTTAGCTTGGTCAAAGTGCATTTCACCTAGCAGTCATAAGACAGTTAGGAGACAGGAATATTTTGTGAACAGACTCATAACTGAGAACACGAAGGCAAAAGTTACTTACTTCAGGGTCTCCAATTGCAGAATCATATCCAGAGGAGACAAGAACCAGTTGGGGATCAAACTGTTATAAAACAGAGAGCATACTGTCATGTCCCATTTTCAATTCTGTACTAGATTTCAACTGTACAGTGTTCAGTTATTTCAGCTAGCATATGAACACAAATAAAGACTCTCCCTGAATTAAAACTAAAACCATCCTTTCACATTGCTTTAATTTCTGCTGGAGCAGTGCAGATCATAGTATTCAATATTTAAAAGCTAATAAATGCCATAAATATTAATTTGATCAGAACAAATAATGAGCTAACTGTGCTACTGGAAAGTACTGCATCTCTACAAAAATATTCAATGGTACCAGCTTAAGAAGTACTTAAGAAATAGTCTTTGGTTTTGCTGTTCAAATAGCAGAGCTGTAAAAAATTACCTCAAAAGCCATAGGAAGCAACACATGGAAAAATGCAGCAAGATAATCTGAATTTTCCATCCCAATCTGCAGAATATGAGAAATATAGGTTATACTTTCCTGTTGGAATAGATTTTCTAAAGTTCTTCAAGACTTTAGGGAAATACAGTATAAAAAGTTAAAGGTGAGGCAATCTTATGAGGTCAAGTAAGACAAAGTCCATTTAAATAAAATGCATAAATATTCAACATTTTCAGTCTTAACAATGACATTCACTTTTCTTTTGAAGAAGGATGGACGTAATAATCTCCCAAAATACCTTCTGATTTGATAGCTATGCTGGATATTCAAGAGAAAAAACATATTTGGTTTTCCATCCCTCTTTTTAATTTTTTATTTAGGTATTATCACATTTTGAGTCACTTTTTTAGCAGACATTCCACTGACAGGAAGACAGTATACTGTGCTAAGACATCTACCAAATAGGTGAAGCAGCGCACTTTTCAGAGTGTTACTTAAAGCCTAAGATACTAAGCTGTTGCACTTGCTTTGTTGTGCTGTAAAAACATTTACCTTATTCCAAGGCAAATTTATGTTAAAACCTTTTCCTTTTCCCAGACCCACAGCATCATAATCAGATTCTTTGAGTGATGGCCAGAATTCCTGATGTTCATAGCGATGCCAGGAAAAATACAAAACACTGAAACATACAGAAAACCAAATTCAACTTGACAAAAATATTCTGGAACTAATTTTGTATTTGCAAAAAAATAGAGTGGTCCTTTCTCCTTAGTTCTCTTAATAGACTTGGATTGTAAAACTTGGTATATTAGGCCTGATGTCAAAATTAACCTGCTAAAAATTTTTCACATGCCTGCACTTTAGTCAGATCAAAGACTGTTTCTGTGGCTCTTCCAAAACCAATAAGATGCTCAAGTATTTTATGCAACTACTACCTCAATACTTCAACTGAGAAGATTCACAAAATCAGAGGATATAAGTATTGCCTGAATACTGACATGAAGAGGTCTTACTACTGGTAAACCAACATACCCACCTTGCGTTTGGGGGTTTTTTTGTTTGTTGGCTTGGGGTTTTTTTTGTTAAGACTTTTCCCTCTGTTTTATGACAAGCCAAAACCAGAGAGACTAAATTAGCAAGAATAATGCTTTGTACGATTCTAGGATTAGACATTTAAGAAATCTTACTCTCTAGAGAGACAAACAATGTTTAACCAGCTAACATTAAAAAAAAAAATTCCTTCAAACCTTGGATCCTCTTCAAAGATATACTGAGTTCCTTGCCCATGGTGCACATCCCAGTCAACAATTAGGATTCTGCATAGAACAGTACAAAAACACATTCAGTGGAAAAACTACATCTTGAGCTATAGGAGGTACAGTTGAATAACATTTTTCTGACTCAAAAGGTATACAACACCCAGAAAGCTCCTGATATTAAAGTAATATATTACAATATAAACTATTATTAAAATGCACTTACCTTTGTATACCATATTTCAGTTTGGCATATTCTGCTGCAATAGCAACATTGTTGAACAAACAGAACCCATTAGCTGCATTTCTTTGGCTGTGGTGACCTGGAGGTCTAAACCAAAGTTTTACATGGTTACACACAACAAAAGAAATATTGGGAAGAAGTGAAAACTCTCACATATATTCTTACCTCACTAATGCCATTCCATTGCACACTTTTCCTGACATCACAGCATCCACCAGCTGCAAAGTTGCACCCACTGCTAGCCTTGCACAGTGGTAAGTGTTCTGAAAAAGAGAAATGCATAGCTGTCATCACTCACTCATCAGCTTGTTTTAAACTAATCACATAGGATGTGCTTTTGCACCCCAACAGCAAACTGTCTCAACACAATTCTACCCAACCGAGGATGCATGCAGACAGTAAAATGCAGAATTTTACAAAACAGATTCCAATGTGCTTTCTACTAAGTTTAACTGTGACCACCATATCCTTAATAATGATGATCTCTCTGGAGCAGTTAAGAAACAGAGATAGACGTATAGACCGGACTAGTGGAATACCATGGCATCTTTGAAAATAAGAAATGAAACCTTACAGAAACAACACATGAGTGGTGCTACCTGGCACAAAATTTAAGAGCAGCTGTTACCAAAATATGATTTGCAGGTCACTAATGGTCTACAGTGACACTAAGTGACAAAGAGCTATACTAGCACAATACAATTACAGAATAGATGACAGGACATTCAATCAATTTAAATTACAGCCTTATACTAAACTTGAAACAGGTAACAATATAATAAATAAGTTTACTTAAATAACAAAAAGCAATCTCCATTTTCCCCCTCCTTAGAAAAATGTCACTCAGATGCAATACAGAAATACTGAAGTAGTTTTAACTTACACACCGGATGAAAGAAAAAAGCATCGTAACTTCCAGAGACACTTTTCAGTTCCTCTTCATTCATTGTCTGGGTGCTTTTAGCCACTTCCAAGTGTTCTGAACTGCAGAAGAGAGAGAGATTAACACAACACTCAAACTAGAGAGGTTTGCTTAAATGTGAAGTGTAATGAAAAGTAACAGAATGACTTTCTGTGAGGCTTCACAAACCCAATATGTACTCTGAAACATTAGCTGCAGGATATAGGGGAAAAAAAAGAAAGAAAAAAAGAGTGCTATGAAAGCAAGGGATCTTAGATGTCTCACGAATTTTACAATCTTTAACCTTTTGCAATGGTGACAGTAAGTAGTCTTACTTTCCCAAAAAAAGTTCCTTGTTCAACATGCATCAATCTATTATTCAATCTACATGACATATAGATGCTACCCCAACAAGAACTGAACTAGAATTCCAACAGTCATAAGTGTGAATTATAACTGAGAATGAGCATCTAGTCCTCCCTTTTCTATGGAAAACAAGTACTTGAATTAATTCTTTATCAGGTGTGTACTAACTCCATCTTTAACTGGTTCAAGAGTGTAGTAAGTACTAATGCACTAGTATCAATGCCTCTCAGTTCTCTGTCACTTTTCTCCTGCCCTTATGTAGTAAGTGTTGGAAATGGAGACTGATGGCACCTAGTCTCCCATCTGTGTCCTAATCCAGCATACAGTGACAATATATGTGCTCCTCTAGGTGCACAATGCAACTAGAATTTCACAACAAAATAAGACACACTAGTGCTGCCTAATGAAAATAAAGCTAAGTGATGGCTTCAAAATGAAGGCATTAACAAGAATTCAAAAAACACATGAGCCTTGTGCCTAACTGTGAATACAAACAAAACATTTACATGGAAGTGTTGTAGAAAGGAAAGAGCTCTTTTATCTTTAGCTTACCTATGGAAACCAAGACAAGACAGTGATTTGTCCCCAGTCATCAAGCAGGTGCAAATCAAGTGGAAATAGCAATCAGGCCTCTTCCATACCTTGTCATTAATGTATTTACTATGTGTGGGGTAAGTGCCTAGCTTACTGTGCCACATGAACGCAAATTAATTTAGTATGCTTCAGGACACAGGTGATTTACAAGCAATAGATGTTTATGTTAAATGAAGATCCAAGAATCTGGCCTGCAAAAGTGGCTGAAGGAGAAAGTCTTGTGAAGATAACATGTCCCTGTTTTGGCTAAAATAACAAACACCCAACTTCAAAACAGATTCTGAATGCCAGAGTACCCAAATGAAGACCTTTGCCTGATTAACTACAATTTTTAATATTAAATTTGACACTGCCCCAGTACGATAATGAGCCAAACTGAATACATGATAAACATATGACTACCAACTGTGGTAGTTTTAGAGCTTCTCCCCCTCCCCAATTCACCAGACTAACTTAGCCATGTGGAAGTGAATGATGAAGCTGTATTTCATAGTGTATCAAAAATTTACAAGCACATATATACAATACATACAGATATTTACAACTATATACTAGTTAAAAATAATACAGAAATTTCAAACCCCTCCCAAACAGCAGAACTGCTCAGAAGGGTTCCAAACTAACTCCCTTCCTTCTTTCAACATCCTCCCTCATCTCAGAAGCCTTATATGCAAGAGATGAGATATGGAAAGCCAACAAAAGGTTAGAAGAAGAATGATTAGATTGTGTTACACAGCTTCAGGCAGAGATGGTTAATATAGCAAGCAGCAGCAGAGACTGACTGACTTTGCTGTTGTTTCTTGGTTTTATATCCCTACGCAAAACCAATGAGTGATACAGACATCACGATTATTTTCTTTTCACAGCCAATCGTCTAGTTTATCTCATTAAAATATTCCAATTAGCCTCAAACCAGCACACCAACTTTCCACCCAAAACATGCCAAATGACACCAGGCTGAAGGTGTCAAGACAGCCAGGACTAGAGTACAAAACGCATGAAAGTAATATCTCTCTGGGGACATCAGAGGTGCGCTAGTGGCAGCATCATGAGGTACAGCGGTGGGTGAAGAAGCAGCAATAGTTGGGAGGGAAAGACTGAGATGAGGACAACTGGTGGACTGTGCTCCTTTTCCTCCACCCAAGACAGGGACATCTTTATTGGTAAGAATTGCATTTTCAATATGTGGCTTAACTTCTGCTGCATTTCTATTCTTTAGAGCTACAGCAAAGGTTTGCATGTCTGATGGTGTTGGATGTTACCCAGGATTTATTGTCCCAAGATCATCGTGCAGTCAGTGCATTTAGCACTGACACTTCTGAATTTGTTTCTATCTATCACTTTCAGAAATTAAACTGTTTGATTAACTTTCTGAACATGTATCAGAGCAAGTTGTTATTGGAGTATTGGAAAAAAGACACAAATATTAATTTTGTCAAGCAGACATCAGGATCTTACCTGTAGCATGACATTATGAAAATAAATTATATTGGTACACAGAACTAATTGCATTCTAAAAGTTCTGTTCAGCAACCTCGAAACTTAAGCATGCCTTGGGATCAAGCTACGGTCCTTGTGAAAGGCATCAGTGTTTTGGTTGCATCCCCTCCCTCCTAGGGTCTAGCTGTTGGCTTTAGAAAGAGCACAGTGTTCACCTTGAAAGAGAGAACTAGAAGGAGCCTCAGAGGAGGCTTCCTCCAAACCAGTCTGGTAAGAGGTCTCCCTCTACTTCCCTTGGCACTTGCTTTGAAGATTTGCGTCTCAGCCTTCACTACATTGCAGTTGTGTTGTGCAGCCATGTATGTGTCTGGCCATGAACACTGCTAATCTGGACCTGTGAACTGACTCACCACCTTGCCCAACCAGGCAGTAGTGACAGAGTCAATCTAAACTCATGGCTGAACCTGGTTACTTTCAGTGGACCTGTGCTGCTCACCTTGCTTGGTTATTCTGTGATTGTGCCCTTGTCCATGAAGCCTCTGCCTTTGGCTATTCTGTCATCATCTATGCTCTTAACATCCCTTGCCACCAGCTGACAAGCACACAAGCAACACACAGAATCATCACACCAAGGTGACAAACGCGAGGCAGACATCATTACTATTACTTCAGAACAGAAAGATTACCATTTCTCTGAACTTTGCCCATTTAGAATTAGCTGCCAAGTTTTCTATTTAGGTCACTCTATCTCAAAGATACTTGGGAGAAAGAGGGGGTTATTATGTTTCTAAATGTTTTGGGGTTTTTTCCTATACTTTTAGAAGTCTTGTCCCAGCTTTTATTGTAAATTTACTTTTAATCCTATGTATTCATTGCTTAAGAGCCCAAAAGTGAGAATGGGGATTCATACCTCAGCACCTACACCATACTCAACATTATCCTCTAACTTTAAGCACAACATACTTTTCATGGAAATTACTGGAACTCATTGAGGCTTGGAGCAGACTTCTTCAAATAGAGCAAAGTATGACCTGGAGGTATGAGAACTGTTATTTAATTGAATTAATCTGAATGGTGATGAAAATAGATTTCAGACCTGTGAACCAACAGGATCTCTTCATCACTTCCTTCTCTGGCAGGGACATGGACACATCTTTCCACAAGATGGTAACATTTAAGCTGCTCATAGGAGGATGACAGTCTTTCTGGCACTTCAATATCACACACAGGACTAAAAATTAGGAATAATCAAATTACCATAATATCATACCAGCACAGCTAACAGATGCACTTCTTAATGCCTTGCCATTGTACAAAGAGTCTTTACACTCACAGGGGACATGTGAGTAAAAGAAAACCAAAATGTTTAAATACTTTTTTGTTTGTTTGGAATTGAGACAAAAATAATTTCCAAAACATGTAAGCAGAAAATTAAATATTTATTTTAAAAACCCAGAAACACAACAGCATGATGCTTTTGTTCATTTCTCACCACTGAAAGTAGCAATGCTTAACTACAAAACCAGGAATGTTGAAATGAAGAGCTGTAGATTACAATGAAAAGTGAAGGGAGAAGTTTTGGGAGAGCACAACACAGGACTGTTACCCTGAGCACTGCAAAGGTACTGGTCTTATTTATGGCAATTTAGGCAAGTGGTACATACCAGTTTCTAACTGAATGTAACTGTAAAGTTTTAGGTAAGTGAATACATCTATATGTGTTGGGGTTTTTTTTCCCCCAAGATCAATGACTCTTTAGGACTACAAACAACTTCATTAGCTTAAAATAGGGGGCTACTCACATGCCTAAAGCTAATACTTCTTGTTAAGGCTTACCAAGCTGGAGGCCTACAGCTTCTCAAATCCAGAGTCAGATTGACATTATGGCATTTGGATGCAAAATGGACTAATTAATTTTTTTAATATCTCAAAGGAAAGACTTGTTATTTACTAGGGAAACAACAGGGTATCGACCATCAGTTATTTCCTATTATGCTTACAAAAACTGCATTCACTTGGTACTTTTCTCAGAAGTCCTAATAAGAACCTGTTTGCAAAAAGAACAGCAGTGACTTACTCACTCCAAAGTAGTTTATGAGTGGTCATTTCCTCATCATAAATCAGTGCTGTTCCTGAAGCCATCGCTACAGACAGAACAAAAACAAATCCAGAGACATACAATTCAGTCAATTAATAGATGTATCTTAGACCAAAGTTGTGAGGAAATGCTTACACGGGGTATCTGCTTGCATGACAATTTTGCACTTTGGACTTTACACTTACAGAATGAAACCCGAGAAAATAATTCAGGACTTCTTTCAACACGCCTGCAAGGAGAGGCAGTAGTGTGAAGGTAATGGCAGAGAACTTGAAACTGGATGGGATGCACACTGGCAGGATTCACCGTTACTGAATTCTCAAAAGGCCGGCACGGGCAGTTCCGGCACAGGTGAGGGTGCCAAGGCAGCTCCCCCGTGCCCCTCTAGTCCATGCTTAGGGCCTTGCAAAGCCTGTTCAGGATCTGTGCACTGGCCTCCTCCCGCTGCCATTACACACTGATACTCACCTACCTTTCACGACTGGTGAGAAAGGAAACAACGACTGGTGAGAAAGGAAACAACTACTTGTGAGAACTTGTTGTAAAGCCACAAAGTATGAAGGGCAGGATTAAAACACCACGGATAAAACAGTCAGACAGACCTCTCGGTTTGAAAACTTCCTCGTTCCTTCAAAACTCGACAGACATTAGAGACAAAGACACGGATACGAGTGAAGAGGATTACAGCGCGCAGCTGAGGCGCCGCGCTGCCTCACCGAAGCCGCCGGAGGTCGCGTTACCGCTGGCCCGCTCCCCTTCTTGCCTCCCGCCAGCCGGAGAAGCCGGGCAGTCCCAAACGTGCTCACACGGTGCGGCCGAATCCCCGGAGGGAGCCGCTGCCAGCATCCCAAGCCTCACCGAGCAGGCCCCGGCCTCCGGAGGCGACGAGAGCGACAGGCCCGCACACCACAGCTACACAGCCCCTCCCGCTGCTTGCGCGGCGGCAGCGCTGGTGTAGCCAAGCGGCGTCCCCGCCCGCGGCCAGCCCTGAGCGCTGCGGCTGGCGCCGAGTTTAAATTCCTGCATTTAATTTTCGCCTGCATTGATGCCGCTGCACTTTTCACTAGTGTATAACCAGCCTTAAAGTGCATACCAAGAAAAACGTTTACGTTGCTAGAGCTCTCTGAAGGAGGCCTGACCGTTCGAATTATGTGTTCATGTCACGGATAGTTCAACCACGGGTGTTGGTTTAGCACGTAACAAATCCCAGAGCAAACAAACCTCACAACCTGGACCGTAAGGTATCTTCTAACATAAAGAGAATAAAAATTTGAACTAGCATAACAAGGACGTCGTTCTCAGCAGGTAATACCAGACGCCTGCTCCCTCCAAACCAAGCCCAGGTGTGGACACTTCCTGCAGCTCCTAAGTGGGTCACTTTTCTTCTTTCTTTTCTTTCTTTCTTTCTTTCTTTCTTTCTTTCTTTCTTTCTTTCTTTCTTTCTTTCTTTCTTTCTTTCTTTCTTTCTTTCTTTCTTTCTTTTCTTTCTCTTTTCTTTTTTCTTTTTCTTTCTCTTTCTTTTCTTTCTTTCTCTCTTTTTCTTTCTTTCTCTCTTTCTTTTTATTTTTTCTTTCTCTTTCTCTCTCTTTCTCTTTCTTTTCTTTCTTTTTTTCTTTCTCTCTCTCTTTCTTTCTTTCTTTCTTTCTTTCTTTCTTTCTTTCTCTTTTCTTTTTTCTTTTTCTTTCTCTTTCTTTCTCTCTTTTTCTTTCTTTCTCTCTTTCTTTTTCTTTTTTCTTTCTCTTTCTCTCTCTTTCTCCTTCTTTTCTTTCCTCTTTTCTTTCTCTCTCTCTTTCTTTCTCTTTCTCTTTCTCTCTTTCTTTCTTTCTCTCTCTCTCTTTATCTTTCTTTCCCTCTTTCTCTCTCTTTCTCTCTTTGTCTCTTTCTCTCTTTCTTCTCTCTCTTTCTCTTTCTCTCTCTCTCTCTTTTTCCCTTTCTCTCTCCCTTTCTCTTACTCTTTCTCTCTTTCTTTCGCTCTTTCTTTCTTTCTTCCCACCCCCCAGCTTCTGCTGGTTTTCCAGTCACGTTAGAAAGGGATGGACCAGGTGTCATCAGGAGCATTCATACAAGCCTGCACTTCAAGAGGCCATACCGAGAACCCAGATCATTACAGATGGGACTTTTAGAGAGCTACTGACCATAAACTCCTCTTATGCTTTTTTCAAGAAAATAGTACCATAATAGACACTTTATTATTGAAGTAGCTTCGGATTTATGTATTATCAGTTGCTTTTTCACAAATAATTATGAAACTAAAGTCAATTTCTGTCCAGCTTCAGTGTCAGTGTATCACACAGGCAATGGGGATTATAATCATGTGGCCACTGTAATATTGCACATTTCTTTAATGTTATCACTTCATTGGTTTCATGCAGACAGCTTAGACAACTGGTAATGTTTATACATTGAATTTAGTGATGTGTCTGTAAAAGGAAAAGGGCCTTTCAGTAGTAGGGACCTGATTTAGGTTCCAGTTGAATCATGTTATTTTCAAGATGGTCATGCAAGAATAAATTGCCTTTAACCTATGCTCTCGGTTGTTACACTGAGCTCTTGTAGCTGGTGCAAATCGTATCATGCCCAGTTACTTTTTCCTATTTATTCCACCGTGATTCTGACAACAGCGACCAGCAGATGGCTGCCTTCTGTCAAAGTACTGTAAATGGGTGCTTGAAGCATTAAGCAAGGAAAATTTTAGGGAAGGGCAAAATGAGTAGTATAGAAAATTACATTAAAAGTAGTCAGCCAGCTTAAAACTTTTTTTTTTTTTCCTCTTTTTTGCACACATTAGAAATGTGAGTTTAAAAAAAAATAACTCCAAGAAACATTTATATATATTTGGCCAAGTTCAAACTTGATCTGAATAGCTGCAACACTACAGAGGTGAGGCCTGTGGTTTAAGTTCAGTTTATAATACAGTTTGAAAGGAAATTAAGACTTTACATTCCAGTTATAATACATTCTTATTTACAACATAGATTGAGCATAAGAGGTATAATCATCTTTTTACAAATAATATGATAAATAGTTACAAACATTTATGATATCTCCACTTCTGCGTGGCCAAAGTCAGCTGAGACTCCCTCCTCTGCCAACGGTAAACCTGGTTTACTAAGATGATGCCCTCTTCGATATTGCCCACAAGAAGATACACCATGGGATGATGGGTTGAAATCATCCTCTGTGTACAGTTTTCATTGACAAGCAACCACTGTTGTATCATACTCCGAGTTTCATAAGGCAAGAGTGACCCCTGGGTGATGAATTCCACTTGACATTCAATGCTATACTCATGGTCACCAAATGCTGTGCTTTTCTTGGACAGTTTTACTTTCACTGCTAAGGAGGGGGGGGAAAAAAAAAGAAATGTCACTCCCTCTATCTAAATGCAGAAAGAAACATTACCCATAAAAGCAAGATGATTCTTTGAAAATACTGTTATAATTTATGCTACTAGAGCTTGATGAGGCCTCCTCTGGCAGTAGAATACATTTTAAAGCATTTCTTTCAAATACAGTTTGATGTGGTTTGGTTTGGTTTTGTTTCCATGAAATTAGTCAACTAAGAAAAAATATTTTCATAAAAGTGAGGATTTTTTACCATCACCGTGTATGTCAGACTTTCTGAACAGTTAGCTATTGTAAGCCTTGTGTTGTATCACAAGGCTGCTCAACTTGCCCACACAGTTCTCCCAAAACTCACTTTGTCCATGTTAGGAACTTCTCAGAAGAAATAGCCAGTAATACTTGCTGAGACCATTCTTTTAGATGCTCCCTTTTTCATTTATAGGCATCTACCTATCCCACTTGTCTCCACCAACACTTTTTAGCAAGAAATTTCTCCATATCATCTGATCTAAAGGCAGCCAAAATTGTTGAGGGGTTTGCAGGATGTTTCTGGGACAAATTAAAAAATATTCCCTGTCACTCCAACAAGACACCAGAAGTTAAGAATTTATTTTACAGATATAACTTTCTGAGTTTTCAGTAAGCTATGTATTGTGAAAAACTCATGCACACAAGTAGGAAGGGCATGCCATTCACTTGTTAAAACACCAAACATTTCCTTTGGGTTTAACCACTAATAATAGGCAAGCCTCCTTATTTGGCCACTTTTGCCAGAAATATTTTCTATAAAACATGTTGTACTACAATGTAGCCAACTAGAAAAGAGCCATTAATAAATGCTTTCTGCAAAGTAAATCCTCCTTATGTTTTCATTAGAGAGAATATATTCTGAAAAACAACTGAAATTTATCAGCAGCCAAATCTTAATCCTCTGAAATCCCATCAGCAACTGTTACGTATTGTAATCCAAAATTTAAAGCATTGTAGAAAGAGCTGTTAGTCTCTTTAATGTCGGCTCTATTAGTAAGGACTTACCAAAGTTACTATTGCAGAAAACTTCTAGAATTCTTTTGTGTAGAAAGAATTCCTCCACTGCTGGGCAGGTCTGGCAAGCAGGCTTTGGTTTGACTGGTAAGAAATTACTAAGTTTTATAATTATCATTTACAGTCTTTCAGTTTTTGTTTTCTGCTGTCAAAGCCAGGAACCCACCCACAGAGACGACAGAAAACACAGAATTGGTCAGTGTTAGCGAGAAAGCCTACAGACTGCTCTGAAAATGTGGCTAGGTATGAGGAGTGTCATTTCCCCCGAGCATTCAGTTCTTGTTCAATTATCAGCATCAAATACAGTAGTATTTTTCACACAGCTATGGTGGGTGACTGATTCTGTCAGTTACTCTGGGTGCATCTGTCCTAGGACAGTGAATACATGAATTTGAGTGTGCTAGCAGCAACCGATCCCTACTGTTTTCTGCAGTAGTTAATAAGCCTGAGCGCATTTAAGGATTTGAACATTAATGTCATAACTTGTGTTTCCCTAAGAAAAAACAGATAATAAATTACCCCAACTTTTCTAGGCTGATCTGAGAACCAGTTCATTGTATACGTGTGTTTATCCATGATAAGGGCAATTGGCATGTCTATAAAGAGATCTCAAAGTAGACAAAATGCAGTGTGCTGCTGTATGATAGTGTCCATAGCTGTGCAGGGTGAATAATCACCTTTATTTTTTTTTAAGTGATACTGCTTTATACTATTTGATACCTGATGTATCTTATACTGCAAATATTACCACTTTCCCCTGCTATCTGCACAAACAGGGTGAAGCAGTACAGACAGACATGACTCCGTTTATGCAGACTGTCTGGAAACAGTGTTTCTTGTATCTCCTTGATTACCAGCAACACAGAATATGACCACCCTCCCTTCTGCCATCTTCCAGCTACCTTTATGCAAATATTTATATTCCTCTGTAAGAGATGCCAGGCACATGTCCTCCTCTGCAGGGAATCGATCGCAGTCCAGACCTTCAGGCCAGGAGTGTCCATGGCAGGCAAGCACAGGGGCACAGCTGTCACGGACGGCAACACACATGCTCCTGCAGGGATGGATAAACCTGTCGCCAGAGGAAATACCAGACTGAATCAGTTAAACTCACTGAGTGATAACAGAAACTGTTACAACAGTGATTTCTGTGTGAAGTACATCATCTTCACTGCTATTTAACATCCTTCAATAATAATACAATTCTAGAAGTGGCAGCTGTGCAAACTATGCAAGTGGGATGAGTTGACAAGATTAAGTGACAGTTTTTAAAATGCTATTATTACAACCTGAGAAAGGCTTCAGCATGAGCCTGATCCTATTCACAATAGGTACTTCCACCATAAATAAAAAATAATTCAATTTCAACTGTAGCAAACTAATACCTGATATACTTTGACAGCAGCATTCATTTTCCCAAGGTAAACTAAAGTTTACAGGTTTTCGGTACTTATCTTTCTGATGAGTACAGAAAAAAATTAACAATTATTCCAGAAAAAGCAGAGATCACCTTTAGATTACAATAAACATGCAATTCATTTGACCTCTATTCTGGCAAATAAAGACTGGAGTTCATGCCATCCTGTGGTACTTACGTATCTAAACAGATGGGTGCAAACATGGAGCACAAGAATGTCCTCACATGAGGGTGACAGTCTGTGTGCACAAGGCGCTGCCAGGTGCTGGATTTTAGGACAACCTCTGCCATGCTTGTGTGTCCCATCAGGTTGGGAAGTCTCATCTCAGAGTATCCGATCTTTTGGCACATGTCCATCTCCTTGGGTATCACTACACATTTTGTGGATAATCCAATGTCAAAGCCTATTGCCACTCTCAGGAAACCACTCACAGCAAAACCAAGTATTTTTGCAGTCAAGAACATCTTCCAGTGACTCCTGGGCTGCTGAGCAGGGATCTGTCAAACCCTCTGAGTGCAGAGCCGTGCTGAAAACCTTGTGGCTTATATACCCCAAGACCTTAATGAACTGTTGGTTATCAAGTGCTTATCAAATCACTTGAGACAAGACCAGGTCTTATTGCCTATTCAAGGAATTGTTGTGATAACCAAGGAGGTGGATACAAAGTATAGAAGTATGTTCCCTAAAGACACCTATGTGGTGTAGCCTTTCACATGACCCAGGGAGTCAGTTGCTGCAGCATGCTATGTGGCATATTAAATTTTGACACCTAGAAGGTTTGTTATGTGCTTTCTAAAACAAATTAAGAGATCCCCCAGAAAAACGGTTAGGCAGACAAGCTGTCTCCTGGGGCTGCTGTGTCTCCTTTGTTTTCAGACACTGCTGACAGGGCAGAAAAAACAGCCCAGATTGACTTATCAAGTGAAAATGTTTTGCTTGTGCTAATTGCCTGCGTCTCTTCCACTGTTTTACAATGTAGAAGAGCTACTTTCTTTGTTCAAGAGCTATAAAAGTGACAGTCTCCTACTATTAACCAAGCATTTCGTCTGGAAATTTGGAACCCTATGCTGTAACACGCTAAAGATCCTAACTTCTATTAATTTTAATAGGTACCTGAAAATACACAATTGTTTGGACTGGAGTGTGTTCCGGTCAGACAGCTACAGAACTTGGATCTTTCATTTACTCAGGTTCGGTGCTGGATTTAGTATTGTAGGACTATTGTGACTTTCGGTATTTATTCAGAGTCAAAAGGCAGTTACACATATGAAGAAACATTTTTATTATTTCAGATCAACCTGGCTACACTTAAGATTGATCAAATAATGCAGTGTTTCACCTATTTATTAATAAAGTGTAGTTACATTAAGCTGCATGAAAGCAAATGATGCCGGATACGTAGCTGTTCCCTTTGTAGCACCAAAAAGAAGTGTTAAATTTCTTACATTAAAAGCGTTACCGAATACATTATTAGTATAGTCCTGATAAACAGCTATAGAGAAATTGAGGAATCATTTGAGGTCACATAGGGTCTTGTGTAATGTGTAGCTTACCTATTGTGAATAGAAAATTCAGATTATTACTTAATTTGTGGAAATTCTTGATTTGATTAAAACATTTTTTCTTCCAAATAGTTATAGGTATAATTTTTCCCACCACTTCATATTGCATGATTTATTAGCAGAAATGTTTAGATATTTGTTATAAGTAGGTGGATCTACTGTAAAATATCTGGCTTGATTACTAGGCTAAAACAACTAGGTTCATAATAGTGTATTATCAAGTATTACTGATGCTTGACTGAAGTACATTTTTCAGAAACAGAAGGTTTTTTGTCCTGTTACCTAGATGCAGTGCATTTAGGCCATGTGCTACATATAATTTATATGTTTATACCTAAATGTCAGATTATTATTCCTAGTATCTTGAAACCAATGACAAACCCCCATTGATTCCTCAGCTGTCTTCTTTACTCCAAGCTACTTGGAAAACTACAGTATCTGTTTAAATAACAGCATGCATGGTTCCAGGAACTGGAAACATTTACAAGAATTATCAGGTGTTCCTGTTTTGTTGCCAGCTCTGTTTTTTTTTTCTGATAAATACAATTTCTCTGTACTTGCTACTGCACTTCAAAGCAGAAAATTGAATACCCAGCCAGGCTGATTTAGGCCTGATGATAGTGTCCATTTGCCAGGTGCTCCATGTGTTCCATAAGAAGTTGAAGAGCCTTATTAAAACTCAGTGAAAGTCCCATTCTTCCTAAATCTGTGTAAGTCTCTGGAGGCCACACTTTTCATGTAGCTGCTCTAGCTAGCATTTTGCAATGACGTGACAGCACAAAATTGCTCTGCACAGGGAGAGGACAAGCCCTTGCACCCTTGCAGCCTCTCTGAATGGCTCCCAAGTATCACCAGGCTCTTGTGCATGCTCAGAAAGAAGTTGTGAGTCTGACCTTCTAAGCACAGGCAGATGCCCAGTGTGCAGAGCTCAGTTCACAAAGGCTCCAGAGTTCTTGCTGATAGCTCATTTCATTGTCACTTTGGCATTCAGCAAGTGGAGTGAAACTGGACTCCGTGTATGAGAGTCTCCCTTATCCAGCAGACTTCTGCACCCAACCACATTGCTGATATTTTTACTGAGCAACTGCATCATTTTATGAAATCCATCAAATTCCTCTCTGTCCCTAATAATATTCTTGTGTAATACTTTTCTCATCTGTTTGCGCTCTGACAATGGGTGGCAAGATGGTGAAGGATGTCCTTCCTTTGGGGTATGCTGTTACATATACATTTCTGAGGGATATTATATACTAAGAAAGAGTATTTGGTTTCTCTATTATTTAGTTGATTTCCTTTGTGACTTGCCTCACAACCTACAACAAAACTTCATTGATCCTAAAACCCAAGTCAACTCCTTCCTCCAGATAACAAGAGGTTATCAACCCTGCAGCTATGCTGGTGCTGATCTGCAAGAGCAGTCCTGCAGTGCTGCCAAGGAGGCTTGCTCTGGCCTGCCCCATCATTGGGTGCCTTGCAAATTGTCCTATGGTGGACCAAGCTCCAGATGTACCTGAAACCAGGCATGCTGGCTTATGACACAGCACATCTGAGTTTGAGAGCTGTCTCTGGGCTACACTGATGGACAGAAGAGATACAGGTATAAAAAGACCATGATCTAATACTTCACCTGACAAACTTATGCCTTCTTAGGATCTGTCTTAGAAATGAACAACCGTGGTGTCTTCAAGTCAATTTCCTGCTGAGGCTTTGCAGGGGTTAGGCTATTTATGATGGCAGCAGAGCTATAGTTGGAAGTTTCTTTTAGCCTCAAATATATCTCAAAGGAGACCAGCTATCTTTCAGTGGTTTACTTTTGACAAGCTTACTTTCACTGGGCCATCATTTTGTAATGCTAAAGAAAATAATCTTTCTTCATCTGGATATGGTGTTATCTTTGAAGGCTGAGGTCCAGCCACACAGGAGGGTTAAGACCTCTGGAAGCAGCTGAATTTCACTGTTTGACAATGCCTGGCATAGTGCTTCAGTGGGGAGCCTGGAAGATTTGAGAGTGTTGAGAAAATTGTATCAGGAGAGTAGCAAGCCAACTGATCCACTTGGTTTCTTCTTGCTTTCTGGGTGTTTTGATTGAAGTTGCCATTCACCCAGAGAATCACAAGGCTTTACACATTTGTCAGGAGTGAGGAAGCTCACATCAGGGCTGAAGAATTACCACCATCTCTCAGAGCAAAATGTGCACAAATGCCTTTGCTGAACACATATGACTTCACATTTGGTTTAAGGCTGGATCTGAAGCCAGAACATTATCTGTGCTTCAATCATTTTTGACTGATCATTTTCAGAAAAGAGAGTAATTTAAGGGAGATTCTGATTCCTCTATCTTCTGACAGTCACTGGGTTCAAGATGTTCTGGGTCAAATTCCTTACCTTGTGCCATTTTCAGTATCATTATTTACTAAGGATTTTACCAATTTGACACTTCTTTTTGTAACACAAGCCACTTTTAAGCTAGAGAAAGACTCCAGCTGTGCTTCTGTTTAGGCTTAATTATTTTAGTGTTCTTCATGACCGGGTGCTACCTTGAAATTTGGCTTGATGGCATGTCACTATCATAATTTTTAGCAAGAGTCTTGCAGGACACATTAAAAATAAACATATGAATTAGATTGCCATTGCCTGGGGATTGTTTCAGTTTGCTCAGATATCACCTCCTTTCCAGAAGCGTGAAATCCTGCACCAACATTTGTGCGCTATAGGTTCTCCTTTTCTGCAAATGTTCAGTTGTTAATTGACATGACATATATATATATATATATAAAGTCAGACAAATATACATACAGCTTGCTTTTGGCAACACAGTAAAGTGTGATTTTGTGTTGCCACAACAGATAAACTTTAAAATTGTGCAAGAGATGGCATGGGCACATTCATTATTTCTAACTGTAGTGATACATGTATGTGTAGAAGTTGCTTGAATAAACACTGTCTAATACAGAAAAAAAAAAAAAAAAGCTTAGCAAACTATAATGAGAATGGCAGTGTCTGCATACATTTTGAGCAGGCAGAATAAATTATAAGACTTGAGGGTTTAGAGCAATTTCTGTCTTGAAATCTGAAGTGCAGCTAATGCTCTTTGAGACTTCTGAAAAAAAGCTGTGTGGTTGTTCCCTTAGTCATGGTCTCTATTTATGGTTTCTGGCTATGAGTAACAGCCACCTGCTGATGGATCCTGATAACAGGAACAGGGGCTGGAGACTCCCTCCCTGCCCACCTCTGTGCCGTCTCCTTTGTTAACCAGAGAGACAGACAGAGATTAACCAGGAGCCACCCATCAGACCCAGTAAGAAATAGGACTGAATTTTTCTTCAAAGAAAATAGGGGGTTGAGAACAAGCTAGCAGATGTAGGGATTTGGGAGTTTAATCTAAACATTTGTTGCAATATTTGGAGTTATTTTTATCTGTAGTCTAATTGCAGAGATGCAAGTCTCTCAGGCAAGGATCAAAGCTTGTAACTGTGTACCCCAAGTTGCAAAATGAGGCTGCAGAGAGGCAGTCTTCATTCTGATCACAGGTTTGCTGAGCCAGTGTCCCCACTCTGTGGGGCAGGATTTATTTAATGACATTTCCTTTGCGTTATGAAAAAACAAGCAAACAAACAATCCTAACAACAAAACAAAAATTAAGCAATTGGGCCACATATGGTATCTGTAAAACAGCTGAGGAAGAGTCATAGACGGTTTTCAAAAGGGTCATTAATTTCTTTGTTGCAATGGCTTTAGCATTCATTGCAAATTTTTTTAAGCATAGAAATTGTATTCCTTTAAAAAAATCTGTAATGCGAATTGCTAAAGGCTGACTGTTCTGTCACTTGACTAAATGAGAGGAAAGTTTGTCTTAATAGTGAAAGAGGATCCTTTAATTGTCCCAAATGTAGCTTTTGACTCTGCAAGAAACTTCCTGCTGAAGCTTTAACCTTGCCGTGTGGTTCTCCTCTACACTTTGACTGTCCCGGTTAACAGTACTGGGAGGGAGGGACGCTGGAAATTAAATGTGTTTGAATATGAAGCATTCAGATGCTACAAGGGTGGAAGGAGGCATGTAAGTTCCTACACAGATTACAGCGGTATCAACTAAAGGCACAGGGGTGCTGAATTACTGTGTGAGAACTGGGAAAACAGCATTCCCTAAGGAGGCCAGGAAAGTCAAGGATGGGAAAAACACATCGGATTACATAACCTACTAACCAGCTACTGACTAATAACTCTGAGGTTTGCAGTCACAATATTCATTGATCTATTTGGATGTTTGTTCTCCTGCCCAGCAGTATTTTGGTCACTACAGAGCGGGATAAGTCACATAAAGAGATTTTATGGGAAGAACTGAAATCTTGTGTTAACTTACTAGTAGCGGGCTCACAAAACTTCATTCAGGCCATGACACCATATTGGTTAAATGCTGTGTGAAGTAGTTTGCTTGAATCTGAAGGTGATTGAGAGGTGAGCAATACTGGAATGATTATCACTAAGGAAGTGGAATTCTGCTCTTCAATACTAAGCAGGACAGTGGGCTTGGTTTTGCTCTATGGGTAAATGAAATCTGAATGATAGGTTTCATATCTGAACAAAACACAGTCCGAATATAGGTTTTCACACTGTTGTTCACGTACCAGATAAGCAGCTTCCACAGAAAGCCAGTAGTAATAGCCTGGTTTTCCTCAGGTGAAAATAAAATTAAACTTCTTAGGGTTGGTTTTTTCCATTTGTTTTTGTTTGGTTGTCTTTTTAGGTAGGTATTAGCTTGCTGGTTTGAATAATCCTGCTTATTTAGTTTCTTCGGTTTTGTTCAGTTTCACTGGCTTTCAATTTAGTTTTGCTCTGGTTTAATTTTGTGGAACAAAGAGCATTTGACAAACGGCACAACGTCACAGGATCACAGGATGCCAGGGGTTTTGGAAGGGACTCAAAGAGATCATTGACTCCAACCCCTCTGCCAGAGCAGGACCATACAATCTAGCTCAGGTCACAGAGGAATGCATCCAGATGGGCCTTGCAAGTCTGCAGAGAAGGAGATTCTACAACCTCTCTGGGTCTCTGGGGAGCCTTTTCCAGTGCTCTGTGATCCTTACAGTAAAGAATTTCCCCCTTGTGTTGAAGTGGAACCTCCTGTGCTACAGCTTATGTCCATTGCTCCTTGTCCTGTCACAGGGAGCAAGTGAGACGAGCCTGTCCCCACCCTCCTGACACCCAGCCCTTAGATATTTATAAGTATTTATTAAATCCCCTCCCAGTCTTCTCTTCTCCAGACTAAAGAGTCCCAGGTCCCTCAGTCTCTCCTCATAAGGCATGTGCTTCAGTCCCCTTATCATCCTTGAAGCCCTCCTCTGGAACCTCTCCAGCAGATCCCTCTCCCTCTTAAACTGGGAAGCACAAAACTGAACACAGTGTTCAAGATGGGGTCTCACCAGGGCAGAGTAGAGAGGGAGAAGAACCTCCCTTGATCTGCTGGACACACTATTCCCAATACATGCCAGCATCCCATTGGCCTTCTTTGCCACAAGGGCACATTGCTGTCCCAAGGATAACTTGTTATCCACCAGACTCCCAGGTCCCTCTCCACAGGGCTGCTCTCCAGCTGATCACCTCCCAACCTGTACTGGTGCAGTTTATTATTCCTCCCCAGGTGCAGGACTCTGCACTTGTCCTTGTTGAACTTCATTTGGTTCCTCTGTGCCCAGCTCTCCAGTCTGTTCAAGTCTTGCTGGATGACAGCACAGCCTTCAGCTGAATCAGTCAAACCTCCCAGTTTGGTGCCATCAGCAAACTTGCTGAGCAGACTCTGTCCCCTCATCAATGTCATTGATGGAGATACTGAACAGGACTGGACCCAGCACTGATCCTTGGGGGACTCCAACAGTTACAGCTCTCCAGCTGGACCTGGCACCATTGATCACCACTCTTTGAACTCTACCTTGTAACCAGTTCCTAATCCACCTCACTGTCTGCTCCTCCATCCCACACTTCCTGAGCTTGCTCACTAGGATGTCATGGGAGACGGTGTCAAAGGCCTTGCTAAGGTCAAAGTAGACTACATCCACTGGTCTCCCTGAATCTACCCATTCAGTTATGGCATCATAGAATGCTATCAGGTTAGCCAAGCATGATTTCCCCTTGGTAAATCCATGCTGACTACTCCTGATAACCTTCTTCTTTTCCAAGCGCCTTGAGATGCCCTCCAGAAGGAGCTGCTCCATTATTTTTCCAGGGATGGAGGTGAGGCTGACTGGTCTGTACTTCCCTGAAACCTCTTTCTTGCCCTTTATGAAGACTGTAGTGACATTGGATCTCCTCCAGTCCTCAGGCACCTCTCCTGTCTGCCATGATTTGGCAAAAATGAGAGTGGCAGAGTGACAACATCAGCCTAGTCCTCTCAGCACCCTTGGGTGCATCTCATCAGGGCCCATGGACTTGTGAATGTTCAATTTGTGTAACTGATCCCTAACCCAGTCTGCACTGACCAGTGGGGAGCATTCCCTTCTCCAGGCTTCCTCTCTCCTTCGTCCAGGGTCTGGAGTACATAGGGAAATTCAGCCTTAGGTGTAAAGACTGAACCAAAGAAGGCATTCAGCAACTCTGCCTTCTCTGCATTCTCAGTTCTCAGTGCTGCCTCCTTGTTCAGCAGTCACCCCACATCTTCTCTATTCTTCCTTTTCCTACTGACAGATTTCAAGCAGCTCTTCTTGTTCTCTTTTACTTCCTTTTCCAGCTTCAGCTCCAAGAGGGCTTTGGCCTTCCTTGTTGCCTTCCTACATGTCCTGACAACTTCTCTATAGCTCTCCCAAGTGACAAATCCCTTCTTCCATGAATTGTAAGTTTCTTTATTCCATGATATTTCCTTCAGGAGCTCCTTGCTCAGCCATGCAAGTTTCCTGGCATGTCTATCTAATTTTCTACTCTGTTCTGCCTCCCCCCTTGGATAGAACTCAGCACATAGAGAGCAAGTCCCCCACCTCGTCTTGCCGGTCTGTTTTTCCTGAACAGCACATAGCCATCCATGACAACATTCCAGTCATAGGAGCTGTCCCACCATGTTCAGTGATTGCAATTATATCATAGTTATTCAGCCTAATGCATATCTCCAGCTCCTCCTGCTTATTCCCTATGCTCTGTGCATTGATATATAAGGATTTCAGGGAGAGAGTTAATCTATTTGCTATCACTCCTTCATTCTGACCATTTCCAGCCACTTCCATGGCCTCCAACCTAGCAGTAAGCTCTGTGTGTGCTGAGTCCTTATTACTCGATCCCTGTGGTACATGTCAGTAAGACTTAAAGAGTTCTTGTGTGTCCCCAGCATGCTGCAAGGTAAACAGGCTGAAGGCTCTTATTAGCCTCCTACCCTGGTGTGCCATCCCTCAGCTTATACTTATTGCTAGCCCTTGCATCTTCTCCAACACACAACTCATTGTTATCTACCTCCCCCGAGATAGCAGTGGAGCTGACACATCGCCCCATAGTTGTCTCAGCCTTGCTTACAGTAAGCCTGAGTTTCTCCCTCCCCTGCTTCCAACCTAGTTTAAAGCACTTTCAGGCACAGTTCTTATTCTGCAGAAAAACTCCTTAGACTTAAACAGGTTTTGCAGTCTTTTGGCAGCTGGGCAGATACTGGTTTTCCCTCTATCAAACTTCTGTGGTAGCTGAGTCTACTCGTAGCATTATCACAAGAAACAGCAAACGAAATAAAAACAAAGTAAAGTAGAGAGTGCCACGTGTTGTTTCCAAACCCTTCTGTGAACAAGCAGGAGTAAAAGTAATCGCAAAACTGTTTCATAGGAAGGCAGGGCAACAGCTGTTTGGGCTACAAGTAAACAACAAGTACATACCAACTATTTGTAGTCCATTGAGAAAGTAAACAGGGTCATCTTGTCTATTCTTCCCCTGTCTGTGGCCTGTAGCCAGCTCCTGATCGTCAAGATAAGAGGGACACATTAACTCTTCAAAATTATGTCTGGCTTGTGGCTGTCACTGGAGATAGCTCTATCAGTTAAGCAAGTAAAACTGTGAGTGAGCGCTCCACTGACTCCAGCATGCCTGCAGTCCATCCCTTTTAAGTTGCTTGATGGCATTTTGCATCTAACTTCTGTGTTCCCCAGCCACTCTTAAGCAAAGGCTCTCAGCATCTGGTCCTGTAACAGCACATGGCAGGCAGACATGCCTTATTTTAACACCGTTGGAATCTGTGAACCTCAAGCATTTGCTTGAAAGTCAAACTCCAGCCTAAATGCCTCGCTGAATAAGCAAAATTATATAGTGTCTGTAAGGGTTCACAAATAAATAAAATGTGCTTCAAATATCTGAGTTAGAAGTTATGGACAAACATTATCTGACCAAAAACATTCTCAAGTGAATTTTCCTCTGGCATTAGCATGCTTTTTTCCTTGAGTAATGATGGTGATCTCTTTTCAGACATTGCAAATGTATTTAAACCTAAATAATAATAAAAATGTTCCTGTTGCAAATGTTTTTTGTGAACTCAGATTAAAAGAAAGATTTGTCAAGGCATAGTCAGAGTCATTCCCTAGACATGAAATTCAGGTTCTGGTCATTGAAATCCCGGTAGCTTTATTTGCTTTGGCTTTGTTTTGTTAATATATTTCTCTCCAATTTGTGACTCATATTGTTTTTAAGAGTGTAGATTTGCATTAAAAAAAAATCCAAACAAAGTCTAGTCTTTATTTTCAGTTTATATGTCAGAATATTATTATTATTTTTTTTTTTTCTANTGTAGGGGTGGAAGATTGGACTAGATGATCATCAGAGGTCCCTTCCAACCTAGAGCATTCTAAGTTTCTATGACTCTCCAAGTTCAGATGGCAGGTTCCTTCCTTTTTGCTGCGCCTGGTGTCACACACTGCCTTTATTTAGATCAAAGACATTTAGTTTCTATTATCCTATCTCGAGGAAAAGTTCACTGATAAAGAAGTCTCCACCCTAATTATTAAACTCTTTGGATTTAAATACCCAGGCAGAGGTCTTCAGCCTGCAGGCCAGGATTAGAGGGTCTCTGACTCCAGCACCGATTTGCTAATCTGGATGCAGACCATGCATGGCCTGCTTGTGAAATGTTATGTCATTTGGCTTTCACAATCTTTTACCCTCATCCCAGGGCAATCTTTCTCTTCCAGAGGTGCTAGGGTGAAATGAAATGGAGATTAATGCATCCTAAATAGCTATGCAACAGCAAGAGCTGAATAAATAA